>PVJH01031918.1:0-23304 GCA_004026705.1 Nesogale talazaci
TAAATAATGACAAGGCAGATGAAGACACTGGCTGCAACATGGTCATGATGGGGAGGATGCATGGGCCTGGCCTGCACTCTGTTCTGTGGTCCAAAGGGTAGGGATTGAATCAATGGAAACAAACAGCAATGAAATGTACCCTGAGAGGAGACTATCCCCATCCCTGGCCTACCCTCTCCTTGAGACCACCCCACTCCCGGGCACCTGGTGAAGAGCCTCGGAGAAGATCCAAATGGTGTTTTAACCAGGCATGACAGTCCACACGTGGCCAATCTACCATAGATGTTCAAAGTCTCCTGTGTCCATGGCACCCAGTCAAGCATGTGAATGCTCAGAAGGAGGTGGTGGAGGCCACCTCCAGAAAGAGTGTTCTGGAGAGAAAAGCTGCAGGCTGCTCTCTCGCCAACACTGCACGGTGCGTGTTGCAGACAGAACCCTGGCGGAGGGCTGACATGGCGTGCAAAAACTGCCACTGCACATTATCCTCAGTGCCTCCTGGTCTGCGAGGGCTCAGGGTCTCCCCAGCCAGCATGCTCCTCCTGGGACGGCTGTGTTTCTCCAAGTCTGGCAACAAAAACTAGGGGTGGGGTGGGAGGGGAGGCATCTAAGTCTTATGACAAAAACTGGGTGGGGGGGGAGACCCTAGAGCTGGAAAAGGTGGCAGCATCCTAGTCGTCTAAGTCCAAACCCCATTAACTCCATGGTTTCAGGCTGTAACAGCACCGTTCCCGGACATGACTTCATTACGACAACATGGGGATTGGATTGCTCCTTTGTCCGCTCACACTAAGGACCCAGGCTGGGAAAGTCAATGTGCATGAAGGGCCGTGGACTCTTGGACGTGAAGGAGCTCAAGCAATGCACAGACCAACACAATACCAGGAAGCATGGCCCCTGAAGAGAGGGCAGAGAACTAAAACTCAGCTCGGAATGGATGTCTTTGGGACTCTGCATAGGGATTCTCTGAGGACACTGGCTGATTTCTTCACAGGGAACATCCCAACTGTGGTGTGTGAGAGGTGGGAAGGAAGAAAGGGGTCCTACGTGGTCTGTGCTTCGGTGCCAGGGTCTGCTCCATACAGACCCTGTATTGTGGTGATACACACACAGACACCGATCAGAGATGCACCCCAAACGTGCCATCTTAACCATCTATAAGTGTATGATTCAATGGCGTCCACTCCATTCACCTGGTTGGACAACCATCACCACTATCCATTCCGCAGGGCAGTCATGCCCTCGGTATATATAGCTCAGTACTCTTTAAGCACTGCCTCCTCTGCCCCTCTTCCTATGATCCCTGGTGATAATGAATAAACGCTGTCGCTATTTCATATAAGTGGGCTCATACCCTCTTTGTTCTTTGGTGTCTGGGTTCATGAAAACTAGTCTTTTGGGGCTGAGCCCCGGTGGTGTAGTGGTTGTACGCGGGACTGCGGCCTACTGGGACAGAGGTTCAATTCCAGCAGTGGGGCTGGGCTGCCTACTCCCACCACCGGAGAGCAGTGATGCCCCCCCCCCCAAAAAAAAAAAACTAGTCTTTTCTATATCCACCTGTGATAGGTAAGCTTGTTGTGCCAACATGGCCAAAGAAGATAGGTAGGTCTGTTGTGACAACATGGCCAATGAACACAGGAGATCAATTGAAGGACGGAGATAGAAATGGCTTGGCAAGCCCCACATTTGCCCTCTTGCTCTCAGATCTTCGGATCAGCCAGCTGCCCTGTTCATCCTGAGTCTCGATCTCCAAGCAACACTACCTGTGGGACATCTAATCTGTCAACTGTGTTGCTATGAGCTGAGGTTCCTTCAAGCCCTGCTTCACCACGTTCCTGGAATATACATCTCTTGAGCTGTTGGACTCTGTCATCTGGCTGACTGTTGGTGACCTGCTTTGCCATTTGCTGCTTGTGGTCGGATAACCTGAATTGCTCTACAAAGGACTACCCAGTGGCCCTCAAGACTCCAAGGACTGCCAGTGTAGTGCCAGTGTACTAGCTGTCTCACTCAAGTGAGTTACACTGGGCCATTTGTATTGCTTTATAGATTAGTTAACTGTTTATTTCTTATCTCATATATCCTCCTATCTATATAAATATATAAAGAGAATTACTAGTGTCCTGGTTTTGTTTCTCTAGAGAACCCTGTCTAACACACCACCTTTGTTGTAGCATGTATGAGAATTTCATGTCTGTGAATGGGCTGAGTAATGTTCTGTCGGATGAAGAAGAAGGCAGTATTGGGGTGAAGGAAAAGTTTCTTGACACCTGCAATGTGCAGAGTGTCCAAGCTTGCCAGCTGAAAGAGAGGAGGACTGGAAGCACTCGCTGATGATGATCAAATCACAGTCTTCAGGGTGGAGGACAACTCAATGTACAAGAAACCAACATCCTCACAATTGGACCAAATAGACAATCAGGACAACAGAGGGAAAAAAGTTCAAGCTGTCGATGATTTCATTTTGCTTGGAATGAAAAGTTAATGCTCTTGGAAGCAGCAATCAAGAAATAACGTACCGTATTGGGCAAGTCTGCTGCAGAAGACCCCTTTATTGTGTTGAAAAGCAAGGATGTCTTTGAAGGCTAAGATTTGAGTTGCCCGACCCATGGTGCTTTCAATGTCCTCAGATGCCTGTGAAAGTCGACCAATGAGGTAGACTGGAGAAAAATGGATGGGTCTGATCTATGCCGTTGGTGAGCAATACTGACAGTACCATGGACTGCCCAAAGGACAAGCAGTTCTTGTCTTAGAAGTTGTACTGCCCCAATGTTCCTCAGAGGCAAAGCTGGTGAGATTGCAGCTCATGTGCTTTGGTTATATGGTTAGGAGAGACCAGTCCCTGGAGAAGGACATCATACTTGGTAGAGAAGCAGCAAAAGAGAGAGAGAGAGAGAGAGAGAGAGAGAGAGAGAGAGAGAGAGAAGGAAGGCAGGTCCTCGACGAGATGGACATGATAAACACAGTGGCTGCCACCCTGGGCTGAAGCACAGAATCTATGGTGAGGGTGGCCCAGGGCCTGTGCTTCCTGCTGCCAATGGGGCAGAGAGGCCGTGACAAAGAGGAAGGCCATCGAAGGGACAGACTCACAAAGGGCACAAACAGAGCAGCATGGTGGGGACGATGCTGGGCCGGGCAGCGGATTGAACCACTTTACTTCCGCTGAGTCCAGGATTCGGACCTATCAAGGAGGCTTCTGGTCGCCACTTTGTGAACGCTGCCACTGGGATGCCAGAAGTTTATGCGACGGGCATAGCAGTGCAGATGTGTGGCACATATTCTTGTTCCTGTCTCTAGATTGGACTTGGAACTCACGCACGACCAGAATCCTTAATTCTTGCCAGATTGTTATAGAGCCCAAGGCTCCCGGTACTGATTTCTTTCTGCAAAGACCCATGCTCAAAGGGAGACAACCCCCTCCAAACCGAGACCACCTGACGTCACACGTTCGGGTGTGAAGAGCGCCTTTCCCAAGACCAGAACGAAAGGTGTGCTCCTTGCCTTTCCAAGTCCTTCTTCAAACACACTTTCTTTTTAACCCTCCAGGAGAACAAGTCTAGCTCTGACAGATCATGCGCACCAGACAGTGTGGAAGAGACTTAGTGAGGAGAATCTAATGAATTCTACTAGGGAGATATCCTTGGCCAGAAAGTAAAATAGTATTAAAAATCACCTCCCAACCACTAAGCAGATTTTACTGCAGGAATGGATGTAGTTAAATGTCTGGAAACCTCCTTGTGTGAGCTGATACAGTAATGGATTATGAAAGTTATCTGCCTCAACAGAGATTTCAAAAGCTCTTGATAAGATTCAACTATTGTGTGTGATCTGAAAGAAGGAATTGATAAAACTTCCCAGGATGGTGCTGTCTTGGAAATATTCACACTGGCAGGAGAAGGACGCCAAGAGCCTTTCCCACCTCCGCCACCACCCCCACCCCCCACCACTGGGCTCAACAAGTGGCAAAAGCAGACCCCCAAGCAGGCCATTATCCAGGGTATGCTAGCACAGGTAGACTAGAGAAACAAATTGATAAATACACATATGTATATAAGGAAAAGGTTTACATACAAGAGGAATGGAACATTGAGAAAGTATCCCAGTTCAGTCCAATCTAAATCCATAAGTCCTATATTAGCCCATGTGTCCAATAACAATCCATAAGCCCTCTTCAGCCTCACAAAGCACATTCAATGATGCCAGGACAATCACAGGCGAGTGGGTGCAGAGTCTTGTGTGTCCAGTGGTGGCAGAAGCATTTCAGCGCTGGCAGGGGTCTCCCCATGGCTCCTCCAGTCTCCAGGGCTCAGGGTCCATCAGTTGCTGCCATGTGTCTTGTCAGCTGCAAAGTCTCCCAACGACTGAGAGACTAAGTCTCTCAACCCCACGGAGGATTCTTCTGAGAACCTACACAGAGGTTTATTGGCTATCTCTAGATTGACAGACTAGACTCCACCCCTACACTCCAAATCATGAAATTGACACCAAAGTACAAGACTGCCACACAAGGTGACAGATGCAAGGCCATTGAGAGCAGGAAGGGATACCTGGGAGACCCATGCAAACTGACTGAGAAAGTGCACAAACTAATTAGTTCAATAGGGTGGACAAACCCAAGAGCATTGTAGAAATAATAAGCTTCCTGTCTATCACCCGGCACAGGCAGATCTCAAGCCACCCAAGCGTGTGTGTGGCATGTGCATGTGCAGTGAATGTGCATGTATATGAGGTCTGTGAGTGACGGGTGCATGAGTAGTATGTTTTTGTGGTGTATGCATATGGTATGGGTGTGCGTGTGGGAATGAATGGGTGTGATATCACGTGTGTATGAGTGCACTGTGTCTGAGAAGTGTGGGGATGTCTGGAGCGTGTGGTGGACGTGTGATGTGGTGCAGGGACTGTGTGGGTGCTATGTTCGTGGTGTGTGGGCATGTGGGGGGTCTGACTTCCATGTGAATGTGCGGGAGGTGCTACGTGAGGAGTGCGAATGTGGGGGGGTATGTGTGGTATGGTATGTAGGGTGGTGTCGGTGGAGGGTATGTGGTTTTGCGGGTATGTGGTGTGTCTGTGTGCAGTGTGGAGGTGTGGGTGAATGTGGTGTGGGGTGTGTGGATGTGTGTGGGATGGGGTGGGATTGGGAGTGAGTATGTGGGGTGTGTGTATTGGGTTTGGGGAGCCTGGGGGTGTATGCTTTCTGAGCAGGGCTTATGTGTGTGGTTTGGCGTGAAGGACTGTGCATGTGTGGTATGTTTGTGGGGTGTGTGTGTGTGTGTGTGTGTGTGTGTGTGAAGCCTCAGCTACTAACTGAAGGCCAGTGGTTCAAACCCACCAGAGAGCCACAGAAGACAAGGGAGGCGATCTGCTCCCATACGCTTACAGCTTCAGAACCCCTGTGGGGGCTGTTCTAGTCTGTCCCAATAGGCTTGGCATGGGTCCTGGAGCTGGGGAACCTCACCCCAATGAGCTGTCCCTGGAGGACCACTCCTGAGTGCAGAGCTGAGCTGTCTGCAGAAGAAGCCATGCACCACTCGCCCACCTTTAGAAAGGAGAAGACGGTGGATCCTGGACCTTGCAGACAAGCAGTGAATCCCACCCTTGCCCCTGCCCAAAGTCAAGAGCTGGCTACATTCCCACCTCTTCCCAGAACTGTGCGGATGCCACGCTGTCCTATTGCAAGGACGGGGCACCTCTGGGGCTCCCCTCGGCTTCTCCTTGACCCTCAGCCTCCCAGTCAGCACACACGTGGCACCACCCAGATTGAGATGCACAGAAGACTCAAGATCAAGTGCAGGGGTCCTTGACAATTCTGCAAGGTGCGGTTTATTTCACATACTGTGGAAAGTCTTCTTTAAAAAATAAAATTGGCTTTCTGCAATCTCTTGAAGAATTTTTCTGTCACTTTTTTTCAAGATTTAGTATCAAATGTGTTTCTCTCCCTCAAGGCCGTGACCTTTCGGGAGGTGAGGGCCAGGCCTGCCTGTTCAGTTGCCTCTGAGTGGGTTGGCCCTGTCCCTGCCTCCCTACCTTTCAGTCAATGCCGCTTATAGGGACCTCCACGAGCCACCCAAAGATTCCTCCCGAGACATCTTAGAAAAAACAGACTTTGATTTAAACCCACCATTAACACACGGAATAGCAAGCTGGACTCCCAGGGGGAAGGGGTATTAATCAATGTTCCCACTGAAGAATTTGAAAAAGGAAAAATTTTCACAGCATCAAAATGGTAGAGGGGAAGTTACCAGCAGAGATTCGATAAAACCCTAACTGCTCTTCCTCGATATTAAGAATCAGAAACTAAGTGATCTCACAACCACTAGCTTTAAAAGAAAGCGATTAGATCAACAGTGGGTCTCCACCTTCATAATGCTGCGACCCTTTAATACAGTTTCTCATGTGATAGGGACCCCCAGTCATAGTTATTTTCATTGCTACTTCATCACTGTCATTTTGTTACTCTCATGAATCCGGCGGCCCCTGTGAAAGGGTCTTTTGACCCACAGGTTGAGAAACATTGGATTAGGGTGTACTTATTTCAGATCAAGTAGCATGATCACTGGGCGGGGGTGTGGGGTGGGGTTGTTAAACAAGCAAACAAAAAAAGTTCTTGGACTACGTGGGGTGGGGAGACTTCAAAAAGGTCATGTAAAAAGTTGGACATCCCCTCACAGAGCGGTCACAGGGAAGAGATGAGCCCGTGGGTGCTGTATAGCACCGATGAAACACACCGCTAGTTCTTTGGTGCTTCCTTCAGCCCACTATCATGACCTCAATTCGACCTTACAAATCGGATTAGACTAGAGCATGCGCACTGCTACAGGTAAGAGCCTGCAACAGAGGGAATCTAGGATAGATGAACCCCTCAGGGTCAATAAGGAGAGTAGAGATACCAGGAGGCTTAAGGGAGTGTGGGGAGAGAAAGAGAGAATCAATCACAAGGATCAACCTAGAACCCCTTCCCAGGGGGACAAATAAAAGAAAAGTGGGTGAGGGCGATGGAAGACAATGTAAGATGTAGAAAAACAATCTATAAATTATCAAGGGTCCGTGAGGGCTGGGGAGGGAGTGGGAAGAAATGGGGAGTGGATTATCAGGGGCTCAAGTGGTAAGAGAATGCTTTGAAAATGAAGATGTGGCATATGTGCACATATGTATGGGTTGTGATCAGAGATGTAAGAGCCCCTAAAAAGGGTATGTTTTTTTTTAAGTCGATGATATTTCCATGGCTTTTCCATAAGCTCTTTGAAGCCCACTAATGGGAGTTCAGAAAGCAGGACCCCATGCGCATGTCTTGAAAAGGATCCTTAAAAATAATTCCCCACAGTTAGAGAAAAGATCCAAAAGTCAGGGATGAAGAATGGGAATGTATTAGCACAAAAGACTCTGAAACAAAAGCTCCTGATGAATATGAAATGTCACGCCGGCGCTTGTAAGCACTTTGAACACTGTTTCTGAATGAGGGAAAGAAACATGAAAGAAAACCAATCTACCATTGAGTGGATGTCGCCTCATAGAGACCTTGGAGGACAGGATAGAACTGCACCTGTGCTCTCCTGTAACTGCAACTCTTCTCAGGAGTAGAAAGCCCCATCTTTCTTTCTCCTGGGGAGCAGCTGGTGGTTTTGAACTGCTGACCTTGTGGTTAGCAGTCCAACTTGTAACCACGAGGCTGCCAGAGCTCCTGGAATAAAACCAGTGACCTTCAAGTCACAGCCCAGTGCTCAGAAGCCTTTAAGTTGCAGGAAGATCCTCTCACACTCATGCCATGCAGAAAAGAGAGTCCGGGGTCCTCAGAAGGAAAATCAACTCTCAGTACACTTTCATTGTAAAATGAGCATTAAATCACATGAAAAGAGGACTCGAATTTCAAAATCTCAAAAGAAGAAAGGGGCAAAGAAACATTGTCTCTATGAGGGCAGCTTCCCAGAGTGCAAGGGAAAAAAAACCTCCATTATCTTTTAATTCCATATTTTTGCCATAAGCTTTTGCCAGCACTCTCGTATGTGCTCAAAAAGAAGCTGATGTGTGTGTATTCATTATATACACACAGATATGCATGCCATTAAGAAGTATCTGTATATATACATAAAATTAAATGGTTTGTGTGAAGTGATATATATTTCCCTCCTTTGAGCTTTCTGCATTTTCAGATGCTAGAAATGCTTGACTCATGATGCGATTCAATGGACACTTGGTTCACAATGGACAAGTACAGCCTTTCTAATCCGAGACGAAACATTAAACCAAGCAGAGCGGGTAATGGTCCGAAGAGCAAGGATTTCACGGGCAGCGTTGTCATTCCATGGTCATGGTACAACCCACCCGGTACGACCACGTGAGCGGACACGGGCACAGGGACCACAGACGGACACCGGGCAGGGTGCGGTCAACGGGGGTCTGCTCTCTTGCTCTGGCATCGGGGTTTCCATCTTACAGCGTGGTTTAAGGGTCGGGGACTTCGCTGGTCTGGTTCGGCTGCTTCATTTGACCTCCCTGATGCCGATGTGAGGAAGGAACCCACGCCTGATCATGGTTGAACAACTATCAGAAAGATGTGGACTTTCTGAAATCGCACACACGCCAATGCCCTGGTCTCACAGTGGGGAGCTGAGGGCCAGAAAAGCGGCTTGTTCGTGCCCAGCCAATAGAATGTGTTCCGATGACTGCAGGGGATTCGCAGAATTCCCGTAAAACTCGTGGTTTTATGAAGCCTCGAGGGCCTCCGATAAGACACAATAAAACTGCCCCGTTGACCAGGCAGGAATTGCTGAGCCAAGCAGATTTCCAAGATACAGAGCAGCTCCAAAGCTTTATGGCTGGGAAACCTATTTGCTCCCCAGGCCCTCTGGGAGTTTGAGACTCAACCAGGTAGGGCCTTTCAGCTGACCCACTGGTAGACCAATGGGTTGTCATGGATCCGTTATGGGGCCATTCTCCTTTCAGCCTCCTGGTGGCTGTTTCCTGAGAGAGACCAGGATTACGCCCAAGATGCTCACCCAAGAAAACCACCAAAATATGCACCCTTATGTGAGGCCCTAGCGGCACAGCAGCTAAAGTCTTCGGCTGCTGATGGAAAGACCAGCGGATTGAAGCCACCAGTCACTCTAAGAGTAGTGACAGGCTGCCTTTAAGACTGACGCCCCAGGGTGTGGTAGAGCACCGAAGACACACACACAACTTTCCTCTAGTTCTACAATGCTGCCCCCTCCCTCCACTATCATGATCCCAGGTCTACCTTACAAATCCGGCTAGACCAGAGCACGTACACTGGTACAGCTCAGAGCCCAGGGAATCCAAGACAAATAAACCCCTCAGGACCAACAATGAGAAAGCAGGGGAAGGACAGGGTGGGGGAAGAAGGGGGAACTGATCACAATGATCTACATATAACCCCTGCCCTGGGGGACGGACCATAGAAAGGTGGGTAAAGGGAGACGTTGTACCGTGTAAGACATAAACAAACAATAATAACGTATAAATTATCAAGGGTTCGTCAGGGAGGGCGAGTGGGAGGGGGAGAGGGGAAAGGAGGAGCTGATCCCAAGGGCTCAAGTAGAAAGAAAATGTTCAGAGAATAATGATGGCAGCAAAAGTACAAATGTGCTTGACGCCATGGATGTAGGGATGGATTGTGATAGGAGTTGTACGAGCCCCTAATTAAAAGATTAAAGAAAAATAGGGGGGGGGGAGACTGATGTCCTTGGGAACCTGATGGGCAGAGTGGCTGTGAGTCAGAGGGACTTGGTACTCGCAGCATCAACTATAACAGCGCAGGGACCTGCACAGCCGTGACCCACCATCCCAGGTTGCCCCCGGCTTCCTGGTTAGCAGAACTAACCACTGCCTGGCCCTGACCCCTCTTCCCCCAGGGATCCATATCATGCTCGTTGACCGATTTCCGGAAGCAGATCACCAGACCTTTCTTCCTCGTCTGAAATCTCCATGGAAACCCATGTAGCATTATCCTAGCTATATGCCAGCCTCGGTCAGGATTGAACCCAGGTCTCCCACCTGAAGGGTGACTTATAAAAGATCCTGGGGGGGCTGAGCCCCGGTGGCGTAGTGGTTGTGCGCGGGACTGCGGCCCACTGGGACGGAGGTTCAATTCCAGCAGTGGGGCTGGGCCTCCTACTCCCACCACCGGAGAGCAGTGATGCCCCCCAAAAAACAAACAAAAAATAATAATTAAAAAAAAAAAGATCCTGGGGTAGAAAGGGGAAAAGCATGACCATGACTGCTGCTTCCTGGGAGTGTCCAAGGGCAAATAGCAGAATTGGAGAGGAGCCCTCGTGGTAGAGTGGGTTAGCCATTAGGCCACTAACCTCAAGATCAGTCGTTCAAACCCACCAGCGACTCCAAGAGAGAAAGTTGAGGCCGTCTGCTCCCATACCAATGCACAGCCTTGGAGTTCATACCCCACGGTAAGAGTTCATGGGTAGGGAAGTGGGGGTGGGCACCCTTCCTTGAAAACCACGTCAAATCTCTCTCAATCCATCAGCACCATGTGGGCAACCATGGGGTTAATTCTCAGTAGGAGGGAAAGGCGAGGCATTCTCTATAAAACTTTCAGGGGGATCTTAAATACTCATTACTGAGCTATTAGGATTTGCTTCCCACGTATGAAATGCATTCGCTGTAAATAAAACATGACATTATCTATTCTTCTTTACCATTTACTGAAAAGTCTTTCCAAGCAGGAAATCTTTCCTTCCTTCCTTCCTTCCTTCCTCCCTCCCTCCTTCCTTCCTTCCACCACTTTGCTTGATTCGGAGGTTTCTGCGCATGATAGAGAACCAGCTTTCTAGCTAAGAGGGAGTAGCTTGGTTGTCATGTTGCTGCCCTGTCAACACAGTGGCTGCTTCCTTCCTGGGTAAAATGGATTCAAAATGCACCCTTGAGCAGCCTGTCAAAGAGCAGACTTTCCTTTGCTACCTCCTGCCCAACCCCACGTAGAAGGGAGAGCCTCAATTTGCAGTGCAATCACTCCTTCAGCACCCCTATGTGCTATAGCCAATAGGGCAGGAGGGGTGGGCTCCTGAACAATGCCTCCTCAACGTGGTTGCTTTGTTCTCACTGTGGGTCCCTGAAGGAAACCCTATTTGCACAAATAACGTCCAGTCTCCGCTTAGAAAGCAGCTTTCAAAGCTCATAACCACTCCCTTCATGTGGTACACCTGTTCCTCCAATGCCCACCTGGGAATTCATGTAGCATCTTGGTTGGCAGTTGTTTTCAGGGATGCCTGTGTTTCCAGGGAGGGCAAGCAGAAGGGCATGTGTGGACAGCATCTATCGACTGCCAGGGTGGGTCCAGTCGTAGCCCTCTCCACCTCCGGTGCACACACAAAGCACCTGGGGCCCCATTTAAACGTTCCCACGCCAACTCTCACCTCCCAAGGCCCAGCCTCAGAGGAAGACACCAAAATTCTGAGACTGGGACTGGATTTTAGTATTGATTGATTCAACAAAAATTAATTAATTTTACTATTGCTATTGCAAACTAACATGCCCAACTGAACACAAACCAGCATTTTTCAGCATGTACAATCCAGTGACATGGCTTCCAATCTCATCCGGGATTTCCTAATGATTCTTTCCAGTGAGCAGAATCTGAGTAATGCCTAAGCTTCCAGGCTAACGTCCCTGCTGTCGATCTGATCCCACAGAGGCAGCTCTTCAACAGCACAGACCTTCCTTACTCATTTTGCGAAACTGCTCTCTGGTTTAAAGAAGACGTCAGAGGTGATCGCTGGCTTAAGGCTTAAAACGTAAAGATTCCTCCTGGAAACAGTTTTAGGGGGAGCGTCCAACCTCCATAGTTCTAGACAATGGGGAGTCTGTATCAAGTGTAAAATTCTGTTCTACATTTCCCCCCTGTGATCAAAGAGTCGTCTAAAGACTCTTTGATCAAAACATCTAGTAATGATAGACGGGACCAGAATTTTCCATCAGCCTGCCAGTTCACACCCAAAAGGAGCTGTCAGCTACCATCTTGAGATTCGCTCATCAAAGGGACCTCAGGTCCGCTCCCCATGGGGCACGATATTCAAAATGCCCAGCCACCGGGATGGCTCCACTGGGAGGTGTGTGGGAGGGAGAGCGGTGCCATCTTCTTCTCCCACCGGGCACAAGTGCCCCACCCTGCACAGGGCATCACTGTCCAGAGCACAGGACCCTCCCTACCCCCCACAGGAACAAGATCGCAGGTGGCTCTGAGTGCAGACTCTCTGAGGCCAACAGTGAACAGCAAAGAGGGGAAGACAAGCACACCAGGGAGACTCCTGGGTGGGAGGACAATGCATGAGCCTGAAAGAGGGTGAAGACCATGATGCCTGCCACCAAACAACATGTGTGGAAATCGTCAAACGTCGACTGAATTTTTACCCCCAAACGCAACACATTTTGCTTCATCTAAGAGAGGATGGGGTCTCCAGGCAGGCTTATTGTTTGCTGAGGAGGCATTTCTACATGGGCATTGTGACCCTAGAGGCCAAAGCAAGGCTGTTGCTGGGGGGTCTCCAAGGCTGGAAGCTTCGCCAGAGCAGTCTGCCCACCGATTCTCCTTCTGTTGCCACACGCACTTAACAGCGAACTACTTCTGCAGCGAGGAGTCTGGGTCTGCTGTTTTCAGCAGCAGTGTGTGTGTGTGATCAAATCACCCTCCCTGCGAGAGTTTTATCTTCCTCAGGAAGCCTTCCAAATAATTAGGTCAAGGGGGTGCCTGTTACTAGCCCACAGTGTAGACTTGGAAGCAGCGGCAGAGAAAAATGAACTCCTTGCTGAGGCTTGACACTCAGCAAGTCTGCCTTGAGAAATCCTGGTGGCACTGGGATTTCTAGACTTAACACTCACTGCTAACCAGAAGGTTGGCAGTTTGAATTCACCCTGTGCCATGACAACCAGTTTGTCCCAACCCATAACCACCCTAGGCACAATAGCACAAAGCACTGCGCAGTCTGGTGTCATCCTGACTATTCCTACACCTGAGCCCAGGGGGTAGCCACGGTATCTATCCCTCTCCTTGAGAACCCTCCTCCTCTTTTGTGCTGAACCTCCAGTTTACCAAGCAAGATGGCCTTATCCAGGGGCTGGTCACTCTTGCCAAGGCATCCAAAGTATGTCAGATGAAGTCGTGCCACCCTTGTGTCTAAGGAGCACGGCCGTACTTCTTCCAACACAGAAAGGTATGTATCCTTTTAGCAGCCCATGGTCCTTTCAATATTCTTCTCCAGCTCCATGATTCTTCTTCAGTCGGACCGATTCAGGGTCCAACTTTCACATGCAGATGAGGCAATGGAAGACACCAGGCCTTGGAAGCAACCCGGAGAACCCAATCATCCAAACGGAATGTACGCCCTTCCAAGGTGGCTTTTGTTTGTGTTTGTTTTCACTTGCATTTGCACAGAAGAGTTCTCTGATGATCCCTGCCTCCCCCTCCCCACCAACCAGTCCCCATTCACCCTTCTCCATCTCCCACTCAACTGTCTGGCTCTCCTTCCTCCCCAAACCAGGGAGCAGAAGCCTTTCGTCAACTGACTGTCTGGTGAGCCGCCAGCTGCTGATAACCAATAGGCTGAGCCAGGGGTTGCTAGAGGAACTGGGTCATTTCCGTACAGGGTTCCAAAGCCCACTTTGGTTTCAGGTGGGTCCAGTGTCTTACCCCAGTCACCACTTGGGGTTCTCCTCACCTGGGTTTTGCCACACACATTCCTGGAATTTGGTTCTCCTTTCTGAAGAGGCAAATGGCCTTGAACACCTCTAAGTGAACTCGTCTCCTCCTCCTAGACATGCCTGTTAAATACCCTTTCCCCCCACCCCACCCCCCACCACCAGAGACCAAGCCAGATCGCCTGTTGTTGGCCATCCTTCCTCTATTGTAAGTGTGCCACACTCGTTTCCTCCTTTGGAAGACAGGGAGGTGCTGCTCCACTGGATGATCCTCTCTTCTGGCTCCGTATTTTATAACTCGGTCCGTATTTTATAACTCGGTCCCTGCAGTCCGCCTAGGAGGTTTCAGGGGATGGTTCATGTCTGTCCTTTAAAGACAGGCACTGTAGTATTTTATGGCAGCAGGGCTTGGTAACGAAGACACCGATCCTTGAGACTCTCCTCTGACCTTCCAAGTTGTACTAATTCCATTCCCTGGGAGGGCAAACCCATCGTCACCGCACTGGGGAAAGATGCTGCCATCTGCTTCTGTCAAGATCATCACAGCCCGGGGAGCCCGAGAAACCGGTTAGCTCCCTCTGACCCAGAGTATCACTCTAAGTTGGAAATCAACTCAACAGCCTCAGGTTTGGGCTTTTGTTGTTTGGGTTACTTCCTGGATTTCCCTCCCAAAGAGGTCAACTGCTTCCTGCAACTACTTCTCCCTTTTACCTTCTCTGGCTTCTGATTCTGAATCATTCTTCATATTAAATTCTACTGCAATGACATGGAATGATTCTCATCCATGAACTGCATCCAGTGGATACAGTCCTTGCCCATGGACACTACATAAATTGAAAAAAATTCTTCTCAGATATCAGAAAGAAAATTTCTGGACTCAGAGGATGCTGTATCGGATCAGTGTCTTGTTTTGTTTTTTCTTTTTTTGTTGTTTCTGTTTTTGTTTTCGTGGCCCTCACTGCTTCTGGTGGTCGTAGGCGCTATCCAGTGCTGCTCCTGAGAGCCGCCAATGGATTTGAACTGCCAAGCCCGTGGGCCGCAGTCCCGCACTCAACCACTTATGCCACCAGGGTTCAGCCCTGTTTTGTTTTTTCTTATGTAGGAGAAGCATACTACTGCTATTCAACTTGAACTGTAAGGTGGGTAGCCCTGAAAGCTCCTTTTTCAATGTAGCATATCATGGATGTATTCCTGCTCCTACAGGAATGAGGAACAGACATTTCCATATGCAATTGTTTTGTGTTTTTTTAAAAGCTATTTGTGAATAAATGAATCCCTCTTTGCAAATATAACATCTTGTTAAAATCAATATGAACAGCATACAGAAGCCAAGATACACTGGACTTAAATAGGGATATGGAGCTTAATTCCCCATCACCACCACCACCACTTACTTGGCTTTCTCATGCCCCTGGCTTCTTCTCTATATGCTGGGGCCCTACCCTCCTGCCCAGTCTCCCTTTAGCCCTGGGGTTCAGTCGTCCCTAGTCAGACAACTACTGACCACAGCCACTCAAGTTCCCTTCCATATCTTCTAATTCCATAACTATGCATTCCTCTTGACGGTCCCCCAAGCTCTCTGGAGACTGCAGCCCAGAGAATCTGACATGCACCCAGCTGTCCCATCTACAGGGCCGACCACAAGACAAGACCATTATCTGTTGCCTTTCTTTGCAATTTCCATCACACTGACACTGATTTCAAAATCTAAAATTTAAAATGTGCTATCAGTGCAAAGCACAGACTAGATTTCCGATACTTAGCCTACTAAAAATAATGCAATGACCCTTCATCGTCTCCCGACATTGGTGACATGCTGAAATCAGAATCTTCCGGATGATCCCTATCGGCCGCCATCAAGCTGGCGTCCAACTCATGGAGACCCCCATTGGGTTAAACACAGTCTATCATTTTATTTTTTTTTATTTTCAAAAAGAAACCAGGAGACCTTTTTATCCCCCTGCCAGACCCAGGGAAGGCAGTGAAGAAACAAACCTTATTGTGGGAGAGTATGATTTCAGCATCGGCTTGAAGGCCATGGATTTAATAGGCCATTCTTGCTGTTCAAGGCAAGTCAGCGTTTTCCATTATGATCCCCCTGCTTTCAGAGGTTGGTAACATGGCTATAAAAATCTGCCTGAGCTTAGAGTCTGGCATGGAAGCTCCTGGCACGGGCCGATCTTTCTTTCAGTGAAGCTACTAAAAATGTGTTTAGCTACTTTAGAGCTCAGAGAGGGCATTGAAAGTCCTGAATAGGAGAAATCTGCTCTGAAATGCCTCCTTTCTGCCTCAGAAAAAAAGATAGAGCTTTTTTCTTGAAAACATCCCCCCACCCACCCACACCCACCCACACACCCACACACCACCACCACCACCACCACCACCACCATCAAACCAGTCATTTGCTGGAAACCTCGTCTTGACTCTTTGGAAACCTGGTGAATAGACTCCTCAAATGTAAATGAGCTCAAGACAAACAAGATGTTTTCTGACAAAGGTTTCTGCCCCCACTCTGGTTTCTGCTTTGACCAGAGAAGATGATTCGTCTCCGAGGTGCCCAAACGGGGTCTCATGGCTTTGTTCCTGGTGGTGCTGAGAATAGACACACACGGCCGGATGTACACTGATTTGGTGAGACTTTGTCTCCCATGCTTTGGACACGTCCCTGGAGAAGGACATCATGTTTGGGAAGGCGGAGGGGAAAGGGAAAGGGAAGAAGGACCTCGATGAGGAGGACCTCGATGACACAGGGGCTGCAGCAATGAGCTCAAACAGGAGACCCACAGTAAGGAGGGCCCGGGACCAGGCAGTGGCCCACCCTGCCGTCCACAGGGGCCCCTGGGACAGAATGGACTCGACGGAGGCATTGATGGCATTCTACTCTCCTTCCCCACACTGTTCTGTCCTAATGAACACAACTCATCTTGTGCTAATGAACACAATTCATCTTCGTGTGAAGGTTCTAATCTAATCTTTCCAGCGGCTCTTCCCCCTCAGATCCTATGTCTCTGGGTCCTCTGGTGAGATTGGCTCTCTCTTCCTGACCTCTGCTCCTTGGGCTATGAGGTGCCACCTCTCATCTATCCCCATGTCACCAGCTTTGGCAGCTTCTGGATGAGGGCCATCCTCCAGGTGGATGTGAATTCTGGATTGGGAACCGACCGGCACCCAGCATTGCATGAACCCCTTTCTCTTCACGCTGTGGGTTCTGTGTGACCCTTGCAGCAGATGGCAGACCCGGGGATATAAGGGAAAGCCCTAAGGGAAGAAATAGTGGTCGATGATCAGGGATCTTGGAACAGTAGAGCATTTGGGGAAAGTGGAACATTTGGGATACCTTCCTGGGATTTATCGTGCATGTTTCCTCAAAGAAATGATTTCTACAGGAAGCAAGTCGCAGGTGGGCATTAGTTGCTTATGGTTTACACAGGGAGCCTCATCGCTGATGCAAGCCCAGCTCTCAAATCCTAAGACATCCCTGAGAATACAGCCCTGGAGGAGGGGGCAGGGGAGCACCACGACTTCCTAACAGAGCTGGGGCCAAAGTGGCCATCAGGTTTCTTTTCCAAAATATTTTTAGGTATCTGTTAGGGATTGACTGTGTGGCAGTCATATACTCATGTCAATTTCATGATTGGGAGTCTAGGGGTGGAGTCTAACTTATAAATCTGGTGATAGCCAATGAGTAGCCAATGAGGCGTCTGTGTGGGCATGACTTTTTCCTGAGATTTCTGGGAAATCTCATGATATTTCCCAATGGGAGAAGAGAAACTTAACTTTCAGTCTCTGGGAGTTGGCCTACTGACAAGACAAGATGACAGCATGCTGATAGATCCTGATTCCCGGAGACTGGAGGAGCTGGAGGAGAAGCCACGTGGGCTTGCCCTGATGGAACCAGATCTCTGGGCCGGAGAAGTCACAGAGAGACCCCTGACAGATGCTCCCACCCCTACGGATACTGCTGATGGACCCTGAACCCTGAATAAGGAGCCATCGGGAGACCCCTGCTAGCACTGGGATGCCTTTACTGCACATGCTTCATGAGTTGGAAGGAGACTTTATAGACTGGTATGCAACATATGGGCTAATATTGGACTTATGACTTTGGACGGGACTGGGTTGGGATGCTTTTTCAATGTCCCTTTCCTCTTGTATATAAACCTTTCCCTTATATCCATAATCGTGTCTATGAATTTGTTTCTCTAGTCAACCCATACTAACACAGAATGGGGCCTTTCTCCCCCTGATGTTTAGCCTATGAGGTTACTTTGACGACCAATGGGTGTCCAACCCAATCCATGATATTTTTCATTCGCCTCATATGCACGTGAAAGTTGGACCTTGAAAAAGAAGAACCACTGCAATTGACATATAGTGCTGGAGGAGAATATTGAAGTGCCATGGTTGGCCAAGAGCAGAGACACCTCTCTCTTGAATCAAGGACAGCTCCTTCAAGCAAGAATGAGAAGACTTTGTCTCACCTACTTTGGACGTTTTATCAGTAGCGACCAGTCCCTGCAAAAGAACCGTGTGGTTGATAAAGTGGAGGGGTGGCAAAGAAGACCCCCCCATGAGAGGACTCGGCACCATGGCTGCAACAATGGATCAAGCATCGGGACCATTGTGAGGCTGGCACAAGGCCAGGCAGTCTTTCTTCCTGCTGTACCAGGGGATTCCACTCTGTGATGTTCATGGGGCATGACACCTATAGGGCGTGTCCTGAGGTAAGTAAGAGCCAAGCAGCATAGGGGGAAGAGAAGCTCAAAGCCACATGAAGCTCACCAAGGAGTAGAAGCTCACCAGAGACCTGGACCTTCCTCCAGAGCCGCCAAGGAGCCAATCCTCCTCGAACCAGCCCCATAACCAACAAGAAAGCCAACAAGAAATCACATGCCTCTTTGTTACAGTCACCCACTGATGATACGTCTATGCTCAGAGCACCAGAGGATAGAGACAGCATCGAAAGGCTCTCAACCACACGCTGCTATCCAGGAGAGCCTGCAGGGATGCAGGCTTCCCACTGCCGAGAGCAGGCATCAAGTTCCCTGCTGGACCCCCATAGTCAAGCAGTGAACACCCGAGGAGGAGCAAAATCTGTGCATGTTCACTTCTCTTGTGGTATCTCCATGCCAGTCAACGTTATGTATCCACTTTGTGGTCATCAATTGAGCGTGCCACAGCATCATGAAAAAGCCTAAAATATCGCCAGAATTACCAAAAGGTGCCAGGAAGGGAGCAGCTCTTGGGAATACGTGCCTAGGCTAGCACCGCACTCAAGTGGATGCTCAAAGCCCCACTGGCCGCCCTGTGCCTGACGCATCTTTTCTTCTCATCAGTGATGGGCAAGGTCATTCTGGACCCAGCAGGTGTGCAACATAAAAACTCAAACCTCACTGCCATTGAGTCGATTCCGACTCATACTGACCCTACAGGACAGAGGCCAAGTGCACCAGTGGGTTACCAAGACTAAATCTTTACGGGAATAGAAAGCCTCATCTTTCCCTCAGGGAGCAGGTGGTGGTTTCAAACTGCTGGCCTTGTGGTTTTGCAGTCCCACAGGCCACACCACCAGGGCCCCAAAGCACAAAATATAGCCCTGCCAAAAGAAAACAAATGCTTTCCCTCAGACAAAACCTGCTGATTCCAACTGATGACGACCCCTGATGTTTCAGAGCAGACCTGTGTGGCTCCATCTGGTTTTCTTCGAGGTGAAGGGTTTTTTGAAAGACCTTCACCAGGACTTCCTTCTGAAGGGCCTCTGGGTGGCATCTCCAAACTCTGTGTGGCGGTCATGTGCTTATGTTAATTTCATGATAGAGATGTAGGGGTGGAGTATAGCCTGTTAATCTGGAGATAGCCATTGAGTAGCCAATGAGGTCTCCGTGTAGATGGGCCTTGCTTTCTCCTGAGACTTCTGGGAAGTCTCGCGATATTTCCCTCGTCGAGATGAGAAGCTTTCTCCCCAGTTGTGGGGAGTTAGTTTCAGAGATGACAAATTATGGACAAGACAAGATGGCAGCATCCGAGGAGCTGAAGGAGCCGGAGGAGAAGCCACATGGCCTTACCCTGATGGGACCAGACCTTAGAAGCTGGCAAAGCCACGTGGAAAGCCCTGCCGGTGCTGAGATGCTTCCACCATCACTGGATGCTATTGATGGACCCTGAGGCCTGGAAGTATGGAGATCCCTGCCAGCACCCGGACTCTGCACTCACTGGCCTGTGACTTCATGAGTCGGAAGAAGACATTATAGACTGGTATCGGGCACATGGACTAATATCACACTTATTATAACTTTGAGTTGCACTGAGTTGGGATGTTTTCTTAATGTCCGTTTTCTCTTGTATATAAACCATACCCTTATATCCATATGTGTGTTCTCTGGTTTACTCGGACTAACACATTCTGGATAAAGCCGCTGAGCCTTTCACGCAGACTGTGGTGGAGCAAAGAACACTGGAAGTACCATGGAGTGCTCAAAGGACCAACCAATCTGTCTGGCAAGACGTGCAGCTAGTGTGTTCCTAAGAAGTACATATGGTGAGACTTCGCCTCACATCCTTTGGACATGTCATCACGAGAGACCAGTCCCTGGAGAAGGGCATCATGTACGGTGAAGCGAATGATGGGTTGACATGGTGGTGCCACCAGTGCAAGGATGGCTCCGACCAGACAGGGCTCCACTCTGTGGTGCACAAGGTGCTATGGTCGGAACCCACCAGCCAGCCAGCCCCTAGCCACAACCACACCACCCTCCATGAGCAGGAGACAAAGGACAGCAGCAGAGGACTGGCCACCTCTGGGTTGGAGAAAGGTGGGGGGAGAGAAAGAGACAAACTGTTCCTAGAAACCTCTGGAAAGGATCACTGATCAGAATGACTCATGCTCCCTCAGTCCCACTTCATGCCCTTAATCAGCTAATCACTTAAATACAAATGAGCAGTCAGAGACTGAGATTAGCCGCAGGATGGAAGCACACTTGAGCTCACCCCTGGAAAGGTTTCCAGTGCACTTGAGTGTCGGAGGATATGTGTGTGCTCAGTGCAGATCACATCTGACATCTTGTCAAAACCAAAGGAAATAATTGCCTCCCCACGTGTGTGTGTGTGTGTGCACATGTGCGAGGGCCAGACAGGCAGCCTTTGACACCTGGCGCTGTTCAAGAGCCTGACTTGACTCCCTTCTTACCACACGGAACCACTGAGAGAACTCGGGCATCTTCAGCAAGATGTGGGTGGGGAAATTAAACTCTTTTTTTCTTCTGGCTCCTAAGGAAGCAGAATACAGAAAAAGGGGCACATGAAGAAGCCCTTCTTCACCTGGGGGACCTTGGAAAGAAAGCCTTCAAGAAATCCAAGGTAGAAATTTCTCATCTTGACTTGAGATGGGGTGGGGAGAAGATGCGACCCTTGGCTCTGGTCTTAAGGGGATGGTTAGAAAGCAGCCCTGGTGATGAAATTATGAAGATAATGCCTCAGGGAGCCAAAGGATGCTCATTTCTGATGCAGAATTGTGGTTACGTACGGTCCTGCGTTCGAAGGAGTTGCAAAACTCTGGCCCATGTCTGATGAAGAGGCAGGCTCAGGGGATCCTTGGAATCTGATTAACATCACCCATCTCCACCTACTCTCCCCCCAAACACCGCTTTCCACTCCTCCGCCTGCAGGTTATGAAAACATCCCTTTTGCCATACCGCCTGGAACAATGGCAATAAATATTCACAGTCACTTTGGAAACAGACTCAAGAGGAAGATCGCTTTGTCTCTAACACTTTTTTTTTTCACACCTCTTTTTGTTCTGGAACACGCAGTCATTAAAACGAAAGTTGTATATTGGGTCTTGATGATATACTCGGAAAAGGAGTGCTAAGGGCAGACTGGCTTACATGAAGTGTTGCTGATCACCAAGCCCTCCAGCCGCTGCCTAGGACAAAGGTAAGACCTTCTGCTCCAGCCAAGATCTACAGCCTCAGACACAGAAAGCGGTAGCTCTACTCCGTCACCATGCATTGAGATCAACTCAGTGGCTGTGGGCTTTGTTGGGGGGATAACAAGCTCATGGTAACATTCCATGACTTCTCAATTCCATCTTTTCATTAATTTGCGGAAGCCTCTTATCCAACATTCGGTGGGTCAATAACTATCAATCACTCACTTGACTCCTGTAAGCCAGTCCCTGTTGTGATCCTGTTTGATTAGTTCAACGACTGGTTAAATAGTTGACCATTTGAACGCACCCAGCGGCTCCATGAAAGAAAGGCCTGTCTCTCTGCTCCTATAAAGGGAACAGCCAAGAACCCTAGGGATCCGTTCCATTTGTGAACACACAGGGTCACTGTGAACGTCAGCATCAACTCAGGGGCACCAGGTTTGGCTTGGTTTTCTGTGTGTGGGTTTGTTGTTTGCCTATTTCTTCTTCTGCAACTTCCAAAAACACCTGGGTCAGAAGTGGCACAACCAACATATACGGCAATGTGTGCAATTGTCAAATCACCTGGAATAAGGATAGCACCCATGGACTTGGTTGTATCCACAATCTGGTTCAGATCAATTGTGTGTGCCCATGTGTGCCCATCGATTGTGTGTGCCCATGTGTAAAACAAAGCACTATTTCCCAGAGGTCTCTCTTGGTAGCGTTAGAGCAGGAATGGCAAAAGCACAGCACACTTACCAGGACTCCTCCTGACCACATTCATAGCAGACATCTTTAATCGATCACACATGTGCACCACGACTCCTCCCAACCACATGCATGACAGACATCACTAATCAACCACGCTCATTCTTCCTGCCTGAGTCAATAATCCTTACCAAGCCCTACTGTCGCCGCTTCTACCAGAGACAAGAAATTGAAATCCTACATGAAATCGAGCTCCCAGTCATGAGACTATCATATCCTAGGATTGAAATGGACAAGAAAATAGAATTCATGTTGTCCAACGTCCTCCATCTAAACCAACCTGTCACCATGGAGACCAGTCCACCTCTTAGCGTCCTTGGGTGATGCACAGTTAATGGGTGGGGCTGCTACACACAAAGTAAGAGGTTTGAGTCCAACAAGAGGCACCCCAGAATATAGGCCTGCTGGTCTACTTCTCCTACACAGTCAAGGGAATCCTAAGAAGCACAGTTCTACACTGGCAATCATTTATGGGGGGGCCGGGGGAAAAGAAGGAGTTCTTCATGCAACAGGCAGAGAAACTGAGAAGTCGAGACTAACTGACTTTCTCCCAAGGTCACAGAGCCAACCGGGGCAGGGGGGAACCTTCTCGTTGCAATCTTTGAATTCCCACTTTCTACTATTTCTGGGCATGATGCTTATCACCAAGGAGGCACAGGACACAAAGCAAGAAAAAGCTTTCGGCTGTGTGCTGAAAGACACCAAGCCAAGAAAGAAAATAATGACAGCTCAGTGTCGCTGAGAGATGCAAAGAGATGAAGATGGCCTTCTGTGTGAATGTTCGCCAAACTGTTGCTCACTCACGTCAAGCGCCTCTGGTGTCACGAGCCACTCGCTTGCTGCCAGAATGAGGGGCGAGGCCAGGGCACCACCACGTAATAAGGGAACTGGTCCTGCCGACTAGATGGGCTCCATCGCCATTCCAGGCAGTGACCATTTGAGCCCCTTCCTCCGGAGTCGGAGGTCAA
>PVJH01031919.1:0-23355 GCA_004026705.1 Nesogale talazaci
TATCATGACCTCAGTTCTACCTTGCAAATCCAGCTAGACCAGAGTCAGTAAACAGGTATAGATAAGAGCTTTGACACGTGGAATCCTGGATAGATAAGCGCCTCAGGAATAATAATGGGAATAGGGATACCATGAGGGTAGGGAGAGAAAGGGGGAACCAATTGCAAACATTGACATATAGCCACCCCCATGTCTTCATCCAGAGGGTGACGAACAACAGAAACGTGGGTGAAGGGAGAAAGTGGACAGTGAAAGATATGATATAATAATAATTTATAATTTATCAAGGGTTCATGAGGGTGGAAGGGTGGGGGAGGGAGGAAAAAAATGAGAAACTGATACCAAGGACTCAAATAGAAAAAAAGATGTTTTGAAAAGGATGATGGAACTATATGTACAAAGGTGCTTGACACGATGAGTGTATGGATTATTATAAGAGGTGTAAGAGTCCCCAATAAAGTGATTAAAAACAATAACTTGTGAGTGACCTTTTCAGATGTAACTGTTGATCTCTCTCCATCTAGAGCAGAGAAGAATGAAAGAACACCAAAGACACAAGGAAACAGTCCAAAGGAAGAAAGGACCACACCAACGTCAGCCTCCATTACTTGAGACTGGAAGAATTAGATGGTGCCTGGCTGGCTACACTACTGACTGCTCTGATGGGGATCACAAGAGAAGACCCTGGGCAGAATGAGAGAAAAATGTGAAACAAAATTCAAGGTCATCAGAATAGTTAGAATTGTTGATGTGATAGCGATTGGGGGACTTCCCAGGACTATAGCCCCGACGCACTCTTCAAGTCTGGAATGTAATTCACTGTGACTTTCACGTCAACAATAGATTTCTCTACAGCTTGAATAGCAAGACTTGGGAGGGACACATTTCTTAGAACAAACAGTCATGTGAAACTAAAGGAGCGTTACTGGCTCAAAAATAAAACTCAGAAATCAGGAGCGGACAGGAAAGAGCAAATGGAAATAAGAAACAAATGGAGGAAGCGGAAAGAATGATGTGATGTGGTAGGAATTGAAACGAAGGTTGAAAAAGAAAATGTGTATACATTGCTGAGTACACAATGAATCTGCTGTGTAAATGTTCCTAACAATAACAACAGCTTAAAAATATCATTTGGTGAACTTTCCACACTATCTCCACTAGATGGCAGTCAATCTCTATCAAAAACATTCTGCGGCACCATTCTATCAGGGAACCCGGTGACTTTTGTGATTTGTAATCAGGCACTAGACAGTGGCTAAGAAGCTAGTTTTTGTGACATTGAGTTCTGCTGATCCAGGGCTTTGAATCACTTCAAAATGGTTCAGTCGTTGCTGTCTCAAACAAGGACCACATACGTTACATGACAACCAAACTGGCTGCCCGGTGGGGCTTTGACCCCAAGAGAAGCAGACAGCCGCGCCCTCCTTAAGGACGGCCCTGCCCACATCACTTTGAATGCATCTTGCTCTCCAGCGTTCAGCCAATGTTGCTGCCCTTCAAGAGTTCTGTCCCAGGCCTTCCTCTGGGAAGTCGCAGGAGTTTGGTTTGGGAGAATGGATTCTTGGGAGTCTGGAAGCAGCTTTGAATGAGGGGGCAACTGTTTATTTAATCAAAATCCCCAAACTCAAACGTGCAGGCTTTGAGATGCCTCGGACTCACAGAAACCTAATCCAGTAGAATGGCCCTTGTGTGTTTTTGGAGACGATACACATTTGGGGAAGTAGAACGCCTCCTTTTTGTCTTGCGGAACAGCTACCGGTTTTGAACCGGTGACCCTGTGGTTAACAGTCTAACAGATAGCCCACTAGCTGCCAGGACACCTACTTTGGTCAAAACGTCATTGGTCAGGGATGTGCTTGCTAAGCAACAGATACATGACTTCTTACAACAGCAGTCCGGGGGAACCTCTTTGAACCAGTTCGAGTCCCTGCTGATGGCAGATAGGAATTAGGCAGGTCATTCTGTCCTTCTCTCCCTTTGAGCAAGGACAATAAAGAGTGAGAAAAAAATGATTCAGAAACTGAAACCTTGATATGACTGAGAATTCTGGCTAAAGTCTAGGCCAAGCCCTTTTGTGTCCTCACTGCCTCACTTTTGTGTTTTTTTCTGTCATGCAATATAGACGGCTACGTCTATAAAAATTTCCCACTGTACTTTTGATACAATTTAGATACGACTTCCACAGAAAATTATAGCTTTGCTGCCCTGCTCTAATTACATATGGGCTTGTGACAAGAAATGGCCGATATTGAGACAATGAAGTCAAAGAACTGAACAGAAAATTTCAAAGGACAACTTGAGAAGGCAAAGTAAAATAGAACAAAATGTGTAAGGACCTAGAGTCAGAAAACCCAAAAGGCATAAAACACCCAACAGATCTTAAACTGAAGAAGCTCAAGAAAAAATTTAAGCCCAGAGGTGCAGTATGGAATGATTCTATGGGCAAAATATTGAATGATGTAGGAAGCATACAAAGAAGATGGAAAGAAGACACAGAGTGAGCTGAGCCCCGGTGGCGTAGTGGTTGTGCGCGGGACTGCGGCCTACTGGGTTGGAGGTTCAATTCCAGCTCACAGGAGCAAAGGCTGGGCCTCCTACTCCCACCACCAGAGGGCAGTGATGCCTATAAAAAAAAGAATACACAGAGTCCACAAAAGCACAATTAGACATTTTACCATTATAGGAGGTAGCATGTCATCAAGAGCCAACAGTACTGAAGGAAGAAGTTCAAGCTGGCCCAAAAGCAGTAGCCAAAAACAAAGCTTCAGGAATCGATGGACTACCAATGAACTGTTTCAACCAGCTGATGAAGTATTGGAAACACTTACTTGTTATCACCAGGAAATTTGGAGGACGGTTATTTGGTCAATTGATTGGAAGAATGCCATGTGTGTACCCATTCCAAAGAAAAGTGATCAACAGACTGCCCAGACTGTAGAATGATATTGATAGTACACACACAAGTAAAATTTTCCTTAAGATCATAGCAATACATAGACAGGGAACAGCAAGAAGTTCAGGCTGAATTCAGAAGAGGACATGGAGCAAAGGGATATCATGGCTGATGTTAGATGGATCTTGACTCAAAGAAGAGAATAGTAGAGAGATATTATTTGTTTTTTTTTGTTGACTATTTCAAGACGTTTGTGAATCTTAAAAAGCTGAATGGTCTTGACAAAAATGGAAATTCAAGAACATCTAATTGTACTCATGTGTAATCTGTACGTGGATCAAGAGGTGATTGTATGAAGAGAACAGGGAAATCTGCATGATTTAAAATCAGGAAAGGTCTGTTGATTGAATCACGTCAGCAAATTTACTTAATCTGTCTTCTGAGCAAGGCGTCAGAGAATCTGTGTTACATGAAGGAGAATGTAGCATCAGGATTGGAGGAAGGATTACTAACAACTTGTGATGTGCAGATGACACAACCTTGCTTGCTGAAAGTGAGGACTTGAGGTACTTGCTGACGAAGATCCAGGATTACAGCCTTCAATATAGATTACAGCTCTATGTAGAGAAGAACAGAATCTTTAGAACTGGGCCATTAGGTAACATCATGATAAAGGGAGAAGAAGTTGCAATTGTCAAGGATTCGTTTTGCTTGGCTTCACAATCATGGAAGTAGCAGCCAATAGAAGAAAAGAATGACTTGGTTAAATCTGCTACACAAGACTTCTTTAAAGTGTTGAAAATCCAGGATATTACTTTGAGGACTAAGGTGGGACTGACCTAAGCCATGGTATTTTCGATTGGATCGTATGCATGTGAAGCTGAACATTGATCAAGGAAGGCTGAAACAGGATTGGTTTATGGTCTTGGCAAAGAATATTGAAAGTACCATGGATTGCCAAAAGAACAAACATATGGAGGAGAGGCAAGATGGAGCCCGGGTCAGCAGCCCATATTGGGAACTAACTCCATGGCAGGTGGTGAGTCTGGTGTCCAGGATGAGTAGGATGATTCTGGTCAGTGAAAAGACTCCCATGACAACCTGGAGTGCTTCCTCTGTCTGGGAGGTGACCCTCCCCCACAACTGCCTTGTTCCAAAGCCCTGAAGATCTATAACCTGATTCCTGGGATTTCCTGGCCTGTGACAATTGTGCTGTCTCTGTGTACTGCTGTGGTCACCACCAACTGACTGCCACCCCCTGACTTGGTTGCCACACTAGGAGCTGCATGGCTGCCCTGCTGAGATCCCCAAATCTGTGTCTATAGCCCCCCACAGTAGTTGTCCACTCTGTGGCACTCCTTGAAGGGAGTAGCTCCTCTCATAGCTTCTTCTCTCTCTACGTGGCAGTGATCCTGCCAAAAAACCCCCCTAAGACTTATATAAGGAAAACTACGAGAGCCCACTACAGTAAACCAAGGTGACCTCCACAAATGGAAGAATATCCATGCTCATGTATTGGAAGACTCAACATAGGAAAGATGTAAATCTTACCCGAGGCACTTTGTAAGTTTAGTGCTATCCTGATTCATTTACCAACAACCTTCTTCAAAGAATTGGAAAAACTAACCACCAATTTCATATGGAGAGGGAAGAAGTCCAGAACCCCTCAAGAAGGACAGAGGGCTCACTTTACCTAACTTTAACAACTACTACTTAGCCCCAGTGATCAAAACAACCTGGTCTGGCATAATGCTAGATACTCAGAGCAATGGAAAAGAACAGAAAACCCAGAAATAAAACCATTAGCATAGTGACAACTGATCTTGGACAAGGGACTCAAGCATCAAGTGTGAGGCAAACATCCTCTTTAACAAGTGGTTAAGGAAACAATGGATATCCACATGGAGAAAAATGAAACAAGATGTTTATTTCACCTCATGCACAAACACAAACTCAAGGTGGATCATAGACCTACAAGTAAACTCCCAAATTATCAGGGTCATTGTGTTAGTCTAGGTAGACTAGAGAAGCAAATTCATGGAGACACACATATGTACACAACAGAGAGTTTTATATAAAGGGTACTTGTACATTAAGAAAACATCCCAGGCTGAGCCGCGGTGGCGTAGTGGTTGTGCGCGGGACTGTGGGATGGAGGTTTGATTCCAGCTCCATGGAGCAAAGGCTGGGCCTCCTACTCCCACCACCTGAGGGCAGTGATGCTCCCCCCTCAAAAAAGAAAACATCCCAACCCAGTCCAGTCCAAGGTCATAAGTTCAATATTAGCCCAATACCAATCTATAAAGTTCTCTTCAGATTCATGAAACACATGCAATGATGTCAAATGCAGAATGATCACAAGTCAGTGGGTAGAAAGTCTTTGGATCCAGTGGCGTTGTAAGCATCCCAGCGCTGGCAGGGGTCTAGTTCCCAGAGCATGGGGTCTATCAGTGTAGTGCCATGTGTCCTGTAAGTACAGCATCCCCAAAGGAGTGAAGTCCTGAGAGTGAGTCTTTCCTGCCTCCAAGAAGGAAATACCATCAGATTTCCCAGAATTCTCAGGAGAAGGCCATGCTCACACAGAGGTCTCTTTGGTTATGATCTGATTGACAAGCTAGATTCTACCCCTACATACTTAATCCATACAGATGTCTCTTTGGCTATGATCTGATTGACTAGGTAGACTCCACCCCTACATACTTAATCCTCAAATTGATATATGATTATATTACCACCACTGCCATCAACAAAGGAACCAGGGCAAACCTAAGAACCTTAACCCAGTGAATATATAGGCTAATTGTAATAGGTAAGGGTACACATAGGTGAATTCAAAACAGACAAGAAGGATCTACTAAGGATAAAACACCTGTGTGCATTAAAAGACTTCAACAAGGCAACTCACAGACTGGGAGAGAATTTTTAGCAAGGACACAACAGACAAAGGTCTTATTACTAAAATCTACACTATCCTCTTGGATTGCAAAAAGAGGAAAACGGCTGACCCCTAAGGAAGTGGGCAAAAGAACTGAAAAAAAGTTTCAGTAGGGAGGAGCCCCATATTGCCAACACACACATAAGAAAATGTTTCCAAACTTTAGCCATCATTAAAATGCAAATTAAAACAACAATGAGATACCCTCTAATACCTTTGAGATTGTCCCCAATCAGAAAATCAGAGAGCAATAAACGTTGGAGGGGATGTGACAAGATAGGAAATCTTCACTGCAGGTGGTTGTGTAGCTAGGTACAGACCCTGTGTTAAGTGATCTGGTGATATTTAAAGAAAATGGAAATTGATCTACCTTATGACCTAGCTATATCTCTGCTGGGCATATACCCGAAAGAGATAAGAAATAAAGCATGACCAGTCATATGTGCTTCCATGTTTATTGCAGCACAATTCACAATTGCAAAGAGTTAGAAATAACCCAAATTTTCATTGATAGATGATTGGTTTAATAAACACTGGCACATACACACAATGGAGTACTGTATCACTATAAAGCTCTGATGATCATATGAAACATATAGTTTCATGGGAAGAGTTGGAGGAAATTATGCTAAGTGAAGTCAACCAATCACAAAGGGACAAATACAACATGAGTCCCCTGAGGTAAGTATAACCAGCACAGTAAGTACAGAAGAAAAGTCTCTTATCTCACAATATATGAGTTGAGGTACAGCCAGTCAGGTGGAGCTCAGAACAAATCCAAGGAGGTACATTTTAATCCAACACAAGTAGGGGGAAAGGGGGAGAAAAGAAAGTTGAGGAGAAAGTGAGATGATGACATGGGGGAGCAGGGCACTAACTCACCCAGGATGGCAGTATTGATTATGTCTTCACTGAATTGGGAGCGTGCATACAGACCCCACCATGGCACGCCAAACCAGGAGGGCAACATAATCATGAGGAGGAATGCATGAAAAGATTGAATTACAGCAATGGCCCCAACCAGAGTCAAACTGACCCCCCTCCATAGAAGTATGGTAACAGAGAACAACACTAAAACCTATAGGTTGGGAAGTGGGGCTGGGATACCATGTCCACCCAGAAGCAAACCAAGAAGGAAAAAGAAAGGGATGGTCAGTCTAGTCCCTATATTGGCACACCAAGCCTGGAGGATGATGTCCCTGCACGGAGCTGCTAAGACATCTCATGACATGTTGTCCCCTGACTGGACCATACTGCAACAGAGGACAATCCTGGGGACACACAGCAGGGAGAAAGTGCGGGTTGAACCCCCTGCAGTGGGGGCAAATAAAGAAGGGAACATAACAGAGCAGCAACTGGAGAAAAGCAAAGCCACAAAGACCCCAAAGAGTCCCCCAAAATAGACTTCAGGCTAGGAGGGGCAGCTCCCAGAATTCCCACAAGACCAGTGGGGAGATAGTCATAAAGGTCGGTGGACAGACCTGGAATTATGTCTTTTCTCTTCTCTTTTTCTTCATTTCCTTTTGTCAATCTTATGTTTGGTCTACGATGTTGTTAGTTTGTCTACTTACATAAGATAGGAGAAAGCAATGGTACCTATGGTTCCAGAGGGACTTGGGGGGAGAAGGGGGTGGGAGTAGGGTGCAGTGAGTAAACAACACCATAGGCAGAGGAACAACTAGAGAACTAAAAGTCAACCCCAAGCAGGATATAGAGATCCTGGGGGTGTTGGGGCAACAACAACTAGCTGAGAGGAAATACTATGAGGCAGAAATAGGATGAACATGATGGTAGGGTAGAAGAAAGGTAAAAGGAAGCAGAGGAATGAGCTAGCAATTGGAGCTATGGATAGAGGTATATGTTTAGGTGTAAATACATTAATGTAAATACATTAATCCAAAGAATAGAGGTATTGGCCTATGTACATATATTTATATGGCAATACACTGAGGTAGTGGACACACTTCAGGCCTCTGCTCATATCCTTCTTCAGTACAAGAACACTTTGTCCTATTAAACTGGCATTCTGTGATGCTCACCTTCCTGACATGATTGTTGAAGACAAAATGGATGCATAACAAGCGGCCATCTAGCTGAGAAGCAACAACGTCTACATTGAAGAAGCACATGGTGGGATCACCATGTGTCGTAGGAATCAGGTGTCAGGCATCAAAGACCCAGAAGAAAAAAAAGCGTATCATTGTGAATGAGAGGGAGTGCTGTGTGGAGACCCAAAGCCCATCTGTAGACAATTGGACATCCTCTTTGTGTTAGTCTGGATTCACTAGAGAAGCAAATTCATGGAAACACTTATATGTATATCAGGGAGAGATTCATATACAAACAGGGAGAGATTCATATACAAACACTTATATGTATATCAGGGAGAGGAAACATCCCAGACCAGTCCAGTCTGGGCCCATCAGTCTGACATTAGCCCACATGTCCCATATCAATCTATAAAGTTCTCCTCAGACTCACAAAGCACATGCAATGACACCAAATAAAGGGTGATCACATACCAATAGGAAGTCTTTGGATGCAGTGGCATGGTTTCTCTGGCTCAAGAGGTCTGGTTGCATCAGGGTAGGTCCATGTGTCCTGTCAGCTGCAATGTCTCCCAGGGAGTGAGCAAAGAGAGAAAGAGTCTCCTACCTCCAAGGAAGAAAATCAAGATTTTCCAGAATTCTCAGGAGAAGGCTATGCGCACACAGAGGTCTCATTGGATATGATCTGATTGACAGGCTAGACTCCATCCCTACATGCTTAATCCTTAAATTGACAATTATATAACTACCACATACTTACAGAGGGGTCACAAGGAAGAGATGAGCCAGTCAGTGTGCAGGATAGCATCGATAAAACCTACACCTTCTCTTAGTTCTTTACTGCTTCTTCCCCACCATTATCAATACCCCAATTCTATTTTACAGGTCTAGCTAGATCAGAGCATGTACACCGGTACAGATAAGAGCAGGAAACACAGGTCATCCAGGACTGATAAATCCCTCAGGATCAATAATGAGAGTATTGATACCAGGAAGGTAAGAGGAAAGTGGGGAAGAAGGAGGGAACCGATCACAAAAATCTACATGTGACTCCCTCCCAGCTGGATGGACAACAGAAAAGTGGGTGAAGGGAGATATTGGTTAGTGTAACACATAGCAAAATAATAATAATTATAAATTACCAAAGGTTAACGAGGGAGGGAGGTAAAAACGTAGAAGCTGATACCAAGGACTCAAGTAGAAAGAAAATGCTTCAAAAGTGATGATGGCAACATATGTACAAATGTGCTTGACACAATGGACAAATGTATGAATTGCTATAAGAGCTGTACGAATCTCTAATGAAATGATAAAAAGTTTTCAATAAGTTTTAGAGCTCAGATATGTTGTTGCTATAACTGTTTTCACAGTCTGTTGATTCTCTTTTACATTTGGGTAAGTTTTTGATGCAAGTAAGTGTTTAATTTTTGGATTGTTCCAGCTGTCTAGCTTAACTTCCACTATTTGTGAACTCTTAGTTATGTTTCATAGATTTCTTATACCATAAATTAGGGCCCATATTTTGCCTCTTTTTTTCCTTCAGTGATCTATAGCTTTAGGTCTAACATTCAGGTCTTTGATTAATTTTGAGTTTTTGTGCATGGTGTAAGGTATGAATCCAGCTTCATTTTTCTGCCAATAGATTTTTGCTAGCACCATTTGTTGAAGAGATTGATGTATTGATGTATTCCGTTTGATGTATTTCGGTCCTTTGAAACGATCCGTTGTCCCTAGGTGGGTGGATTTAGTTCTGAGTTCTCAATTATCTCCCATTTATTCTTGTGTCTGCATTTGTAGCAGAAGTGGACTATATTACCATGGCTGACTTTGTAAAGTGTGAGATCTCCTTTGTCTTCAGTAGTGCTCTGCTCATCCAGGGTCTATTTTTTTTTCCCTTATAAAGCTGATCGTTTGTCCATCTTTTAAAAGCGTGTTGATGCAATCTGGATCATGGCGACATTGCATGTATAAATTCCTTTGAGTAACCGTGGCACTTTTTACAAGGTTAACTGACAGAATGCAGAACTTATCAAACAATATCATTAATATCAAATACAAGTAAATTTTGCTGGAGATAATGAAAACAATGGCTATAACAGCACATTGATAGGGAACCGCCAGAAAGTGAAGCTGAATTCACAAGAGAGCTTGAAATGGGGCATGTCATTGCTGATGCCAGAAGAATCTTGGCTAAAAGCAGAGAGCATCAGAAATTCGTTTAATTGTGTCCTCTTGACTATGCGCAGGCATTCAACTGTGGACCACAACCAATTATCGACAACACTGAGAAAGAAGAATGTAAATTACATAACAATTGGTTGTGTTCATGTAGAACTTATACATAGACCAAGAGTCAGTGATTCAAACAGAACAAGGAGACACTGCATGGTTTAAATTCGGAAATATATGTCTCATCCTTTCTCCATACTTATTCAGTCTGTATGCTGAGAAAATAACCCAAAAAGCTGGGCAATATGAAACAGATGGCATCAGGATTGGAGGAAGGCTATCAGCAAACACAGCATTGCTTGCTTAAAGCGAAGGGGACTTGAAGCACTTAACTGATTGCTGGTGGTACTAACTATGTATGAGCACACAATATTAGAGCTTTTTATAGCCCAGTCTCCTTATCTGTGAAGTGGCTCTAATTGTAATACTTCCTAGGAAGATCGTGAGGTATAATGAGAATATCAAGTGGTTATATACAATTTAGCTATTTACATGGCCTGAATGTTCTGTTTGCCATTGTATCCATGGTTTGGGTGTTTGAGGGAGGCAGACACCAGGGACTTCGGCATGGAGAGTGTGACAAATATCGAAGGCTATACAATTTTCATTATGAATTACATACCAACATAAAGAAAACAAAATTTAATTGGACCAATAACAGATCATGATAGATAAAAGATAGAAATTGGTCAGGATTTCACTTTACTTATATCTATAATCAGCACCCTTGGGAAGAGCAGTGAAGAAATCAAATGTGCCTTACATTGGACAAGTATGCTGAAAAAGACCTCCTTAAGTACGCGAGCCTTAAAAGGTAAGCATGTCACCATTTTGAGGACAAAGGTGTACCTGATCCATGATGCAGTACTTTTAATCACTTCATAGGCATAGGAAAGCTGGACAAGGAGAAGGAAGAACTAAGAAGAAGTGTGAGGACAACACCGAAGAGGACAGTGTTTTGTTTGTTGTGCATAGGGTAAGTGTAAGTAGGAACCAACTTGAGGGCATCCAGCAGCAAGAACAACAACCGAACTGAAGCTTTTGAATGATGGTGTTGGTGTTGGTCAAGAAAACGAATGGACCAGAGCCTGCCAGAAGAACAGACGATTCTGCCTTGGAAGAAGTAGCATCATGATAAGTGAGAGAAAAGCGTGCAGTTGTTAAGGATTCAATTTTACTCGGCTGTATAGCTAATGACTATGTAAATTAGTTCCATATTTCATTGAGTGACTCCGATGCAAAAGACCTCTTTAAAGTGTTAGAAAAGAAAGATATCATGTTGAGGACTAAGGTCGGACTGACCCTACCGCAGTATTTTCAATCTCTTCATCCTCCTAAAAAAGCTGGATAATGAATGAAGAAGACTGATGAAGAGAGTTTTGGGAACCGGTAAGTTGAAGGTTCACACAGTCAAGGGTATCCACTATCTCCTTGAACCTTCAAACTCGTAGAACAGAAGAGAAGCTCTGCTTACAGGTTGTTAGTTGTCATGGTTGTGAGGTGCCATCAAGTTGCCTTTGACCAATGGCGACCCTACTACCCACAGAATGAAACCCTGAACAGTCCTATGCCATCCTCACAATGGCTCCTACAGCTGAGTCCATTGATGCAGCCACGGTATCAATCCATCTCCCTGAGGGGCTTCCTCTTTTTCACCACCCATCCACTTTCCCAAACATGGTATCCTTTTCCAGGGACTGGTCTCTCTTGACAATATGTCCAAAGTGTGTAAGACGTCTTTCTAGCCTTACCTCTGAGGAGCACTGTGGCCTTACTTCTTCCAAGGCAGGTCAGTTTGTCCTCTTCTCAGTCCATGGACTTTCAATATTCTTCGCCAGCACCACGTCCAGCATCTATTTTTCCACTGCCTTCCTTCTTCAATATCCAATACATGCATATGATGCAACGGAGAAAACCCTGATTTGAGTCACACTCACCTTAGTCAGCAAAGTAGCATTCTTGTTTTTCAATACTCTAAAGAGGTCTTGTGCGGCAGATTTACTTAATGCAATGAGTCATTTGATCTCTCGAGTGCTGTTTCCATGAACATTGATTGTGGACATAATTTTAACCCTTTTATCCATTTATCATGATGCTACCTATTGGGCAGTCGTGAGAATTCTGTTCTTCCATACATTGAATTATAATCCATACTGAAGGCTACGATCCTGGATATTCATCTGTAGGTGTTTCAATTCCTCCTCACTTTCAGCAACAAGGTTGTAGCATCTGCATTCTGCAGGTTGTTAATGAACCTTCCCCCAATCCTGATGCTGTACTCTTCTTCATGTAACCTAACTTCTCTGATGCATTGCTCAACATATTGAATAAGTATGATGAAAGGATACAACCCTGAGGTACGCCCTTTCTGATTTTAAAACATGCAGTATTCCCTTGTGCTGTTCACACAACTGCCTTTTGATCCAGGTACAAGTTTTGCACAAGCACAAGAAGTGTTCTGGAATTCCAATTCTTTTCAAGGTTATTCACAGTTTATTATGGTCCACGCAGTTGAATGCCTTTACATAGTCAATGAAACACAAGAAACATGTTTCTTGTATTCTCTGCTTTAAGCCAAGATCCATCTGACATCAGCAATGATATCCCTTGATTTGTGTCCTCTTCTGAATCTGGCCTGAATTTTTGGCAGCCCCTGTCTATGTTCTGCTACAACCATTGTTGGATGATCTTAAGCAAAATTTTACTTGTGCTTGATATCAATGATATAATTCTTTAATTTGAGCATTCTGTTGGATCACCTTTCTTTGAAATGGATACACATATGGATTTCTTTCAGTCAGTTGTCCAAGGCAACAGTCTTTCAAATTTCCTGACACAGATGAGTGAGTCCATCCAGTGCTTCTTCAGCTTTCTGAAACATGTCAGTCAATATTGTGTCAATTCCTGGAGTCTTGTTTTTGGCTAACGCATTCCGTGCAGTTTGAACTTTTTCTGTCAGCACCATTGGTTTTTGCTCATCAGCTACCTCTTCAGATGGTGGACAGTCGACTAGTTTTTTTTTGTACAGTGTTGACTTTTCATATTATGGTCAGCATAAAATCTATATAACCGAATGAATATTTCTATTCAATCTCTATCATTATAAGCAGATATGCTGCATATTATCTCTTTCCTTGGTAGCCATTTCAGAGACTAAAGGGATTAGTCTTTTGTATAGTTCGCCATCAAGAAAATAAAAATCTACGGTAAACATGACACAATTCTTTGGAGAAAATAATCTGCAATATCATGGTTTCTATAGAATATATTGCTAATTAATAACACTATCTACAAGGAGACCTGGTGGCATGAACTGCAAGATCCGCAGTTCAAGCTCACCATCCACTCTGTGGGAGAAAGGTGAAACTATCTGCCTCCATAAAGATTTACAGATTTAGGGGCTGAGCCCTAGTGGTATAGTGGTTGTGTGCGGGACTGCGACCCACAGGACTGGTGGTTCAAATCCAGGAGCAGCTCTCCACCTCCTACTCCCACCAGGGGGCAATGATGCCCACAAAGCACACACATACACACACAGCCTTAGAAACCGTATATATGGTCATTGTAATTCAGAATTGACTAGATGGCAGTGGGAGGAAGTGGGATTTTGTAGCTTTTATAGCAGTATGCTTTTTTTCCCCAAGCCAGTAGTATGCCTTTTTAATAAAACACCTTTTAAATTTATTTATCACTGCAAGGAATGGATTTAGAATTTCAAATATACTCTTCTCTATTTATATTTCTATTAGCAATTTTAGCACTAATAGTACAAATGAAGTGTTTTGCATGTGCTAAACTGGAATGTTCAACAAGTGTCTTCTGAGAAATTTTATATATCTACATATTTTCCAAAAGTTGAGAAATTATATTTTAAAAAGGAAGTTAATTTTGGAATTGTCTTTAGGGATTCAAAAATCCTTTCATTTTTCCATTCTTTCTTTTTTAAAGATAATTTTATTGGGGGTTCTTACAGCTCTTTTTAAAAAGATCACTTTATTGGGAGCTCATACAACTTTTACAACAATTCACACATAAATTGTATCAAGCATATTTGTACATATGTTGCCATCATTATTTTCTAAACATTTATTTTCTATTTGAGCTTTTGGTCTTAGCTCTTCTTTCCCTCTCCCTATTCCCTCCCTCCATTGTGACCTCTTGATAAATTTTAAATTATTAGTGTTTCATATCTTACACCATCCACTGTCTCTCTTACCTCACATTTTTTGTTGCTTGTCCCCATGTGTGTGTGCTTATGTGCCTATCATTGTGATCAGTTCTCCCTTTCTCCCCTCCTCTCTCCACCTCCCTCCTACCCTCCTAGCAATACCTTTTGACTTACACTCACATAAGCCGGATGAATCATTATAATTAACTGAATGCTATGAACAAATACAACACTATGTAAAATAAAACAATAAGCAATAATGACGATGTAAAATTCACAGTGACTACCATCCAAGTAAAAATGTAAAGAAGTAGGAAAATATGACCCTTAGAAGAAATATTAATCACTAAAACTTGTCATGGATTTAAGTCTGTCTTCCCTTCCATCTCACAGGTGTGTCAACTTGGTTAGGTTTGTGCGGCTTTTCATTTTGCGATCTGATGAAATTATCCTCCATTTCCTGCTGTTGATCCTCACTTCTGCATGTTAATGAGGCAGGCTCAGGATGAGCTATATCTTGAGCCTTACACCCTTCAAAGAGGGTGGGACTCCATCTCCACCTTCACTCACAGCCTTACTCAAGTCGCACCCTTGCTTGAGTCTTACAAGAGATCAAAGGAGAGAGAAGCAGAGGATTGAGGGACCAGACGACTACAAAGAAGACCCTGGAGCAGATCATGTCTTTTGGACCTAGGGTCCTGCACTAGGAACCTTTTAGAATCAGGGGAAGATTGATGCCAAGACCCTACGGGATGCCCAAGGAATGCCAGACCCTCAGATAATGAAAAAGGACGAAGACCTTCATTTAGTGACAACACAAAGAGGAAAGTTGCCTCTGGAGCCAGTGACCTGCATTTAAACTTCTAGTCTCCTAAGCTGTGAGAGAATAAATGTCTGTTTATTAAAGTCATCTTCTTGTGGTACTTCTGTTATTGCAGCCTGTGTTAATCTGGTAGACTAGAGAAACAAATCCAGGGAGTCCCATGTGTGTGTAAGGGAGAAATTTATATCAAAGAATATTGTACATCCCAGCCCAGTTCAGATCAAGTCCATCAGTCTGATATTACTCCATAAGTCAAAACTAGTCCATAAATGTCTTTTTAGACACACGCAGCCATGTGATGACACAGAATGCAGGACGATCATAAGCCAGTGGTTGGAAAGTCTTGTGGATCCAGTGGGGGTGAAAGCAACCCAGGGCTGACGTGACTCTCCATGTGGTTCCTCCAGCTCCAGAGTTCTGGCTCCACCAGCATAAATCCATGTAGCTTGTCAACAGGAATGTCTCACAGGGAGAGTGCGTGTGTGAGCTTCCTTCAGTGAGCTATGTATCTCCATAATGCCTCTAAGTGAGGCCATCCAGCTGCAACCTGATTGACAGGCTAACCGCTACCCCTTCATTCTTAATAGTCTGATACCAGATTATGTAACTACCACACAACACTAGAAGAGGAAGCGAGAAACAGACTCAGAAATGAAAAAAAGATGAAATCAGTAGAAAAGGATTTGTCAACACCTGCTATAAATATGTCCTACATGTTCACGAAAGTAGAAGAGAATGTGAATATGATGTAGGTAAAAATGGATGGTCTAAAATTCACCTACTGGAAATTCTGGAGTTGAAAAATCTGGTTTCTGAAATGTAAATTTCTGTGAATGGGATTAGATTAGATACTGTGAAAGACACAAACAGATTAGACACTGCAGAAGACAGTTCAGCAGATTTAAGGACAATGCAATAAAAATTCATTTATTTTGAAGCATAGAGAAAAAGATGACCTTAAAAAGTAGCTTTAAAATCATTTTTTTACAGTCTTTTGGCATCACTGCCTTCTGGTGGTCGTGGGAGCTATCCAGCCTTGCTGCTGCTGGATTTGAACCACTAAGCTACTGGACCACAGTCCTGCAGTCAACCACTAAGCCAACAGGGCTCAGCCTGTTTTTTTTTTTTGGAGGCATCACTGCACTCTGGTGGTGGGAGTAGGAGGCCCAGCCTTTGCTCCTGTGGAGCCGCTGCTGGAATTGAACCTCCAGTGGGCTGGAGTCCCACGTGCAACCACTACCCCACTTAAAATCATTTTATTGGGGACTCATGGAACTCTTATCACAATCCATACAGTCATCCATTGTTCCAAGCACATTTGTTGTCCTCATCATTTTCTTTTCTTTTTCTTTTTCTTTTTCTTTTAGGTATCACTCCCCTCTGGTGGTGGGAGTAGGAGGCCTAGCCCTTGCTCCTGTGGAGCTGGAATTGAACCTCCATCCCAGTGGGCCGCAGTCCCACACAACCACTATGCCACCGAGGCTCAGCCCGTCCTCATCATTTTCAAAACATTTGCTTTCGAAAAAATATCTTGAATATTAGTTACCTGAGGGACAATATTGGAATTCTGAGGGACAGAATGAAGGTGAGGTGCAAAGACGTTGGAAGAAATCATGGCCAATCTTTTTCTATAATAGTTAGAAATTATAAACTGACAAATGGATGAAACATAACAAGTTCAAAGCAGAATAAAAACAAGGATGTGTGGAGTAGAAAAAGACTTAGTTGAACCAATGCATAAAGCTTGTGAAAATGTAAGTGTGCTTAAAGTCTATAGCTATTCACAATGTTAATCAGCAAGAACTTTGCAGAAAACCAATATTTAAAGCTATCAGGGATTCATTGAACCCGTTATTGACCCTGTTGGACTGTTGGGAAGGTCAGCCATCTGAAACCACCTTTCTCTCAGAGGGAGAAAAATGAGGCTATCTGCTTTGTAAACTGTAAAAATCCCAGAAACCCACAGAGGCAGTTCCATTCTGTCTTACAGGGTGGCTAGGAGTCAGTATCGACACAATGGCAGTGAGTTATTGATTCTTGTGAACGTCACCATGGTTGGTCCTATGACGATAAGCCCACTAGAGGGGAAAAAGAGGAGCTGATATGAAGGGCTCAAATAGAAAGTAAATGTTTAGAAAATAAAGATGGCAACATGTACAAATATGCTCGATACGATTCATGTATGGATTTTTTTTTAGGAATGAAAAGTAAATATTTAGGCTTTGTTGGAGGTAAGGAAGGACTTTTGGGCAGGGAAGGGACTGCAGAGAAAGGGACAGGAGCATCTTGAGCTCCTGGGCACTTCCGATGCCCAAGAGTTAGGCCAGGAAAGCTGCCTGATGTATGGATTGTTGTAAAAGGTGTAAGAACCCCCAATAAAATGATCTTTTCAGGGCTGAGCCCCGGTGGCGTAGTGGTTGTGCGCGGGACTGCGGCCCACTGGGACGGAGGTTCAATTCCAGCAGTGGGGCTGGAGCTCCTACTCCCACCGCCAGAGAGTAGTGATGTGCCCCCCCCCTAAAAAAAAAAAGATCTTTTAATTAAAAAAAGGTATTGCCAAAAATATTAAAAAGTAAAAACTCGAGGGCTGAGACCCGGTGGTGTAGTGGTTGTGCGCGGGACTGCGGCCCACTGGGACGCAGGTTCAATTCCAGCAGTGGGGCCGGGCCTCCTACTCCGACCACCAGAGAGCAGTGATGGCCCCCCCCCCCAAAAAAAAGTAAAAACTCGAGAAAACATAAAAGAAGACGATGAAAAAGCTCAAACAAACCCCATTGCCATTGAGTTATTTCTTACTCAAAGTGACACATTTGGACAGAGTAGGACTGTCCAATAGAATTTTTAAGGTTAGAAATCTTCATAGAAACAGATGCATCATTTCTACTGGAAAGCACTTGGTGGATTCAGACTGCAACCCAACCTTGACCCCACTGCACCACGAGGGTTCCATTGACAGAAGTAGAAGCTGAATATTCTGTCCTTCTGTGCCACACAGCAGTTTGATAGCTTGAGCACCAGTGAAGCCTCATTCTGATATTTTGAGCTCAGGGTCTAGAGTGATTTTTTTGTGAACTAATATGGGCTAATTTGTTATAAAACTATGAATACTATAAACTAAAACTCATCATAATAAGGCACGAAGAGGAAAACATAATATATTGAGACTTTGGCAATAGCTCTCTCAGGATCTTACGATAGAAACAAACAAACCCAAACTATGAGTTCTATGAAAGGACAACTAAATGATTCTGAAATTTTAGGGACGTATTACACAAGAATACTAACTACGGGACTATTGGGTGGGATGAAGAATACATTTTTGGTCCTGTTCTTCAATAATTTGCCAATTAATTAGCTACAGATAGAAAGGATTAAAAATGAGAAGGAACTAGGGCTAAATAATGAAGAATACATTTGTTTCAAATTCATGTTTAATCAAGGCTGTTGGGACTTCCCACTCCCAGCTGTTCAAACCAATAGAAATACAGAATTTCCTGATAGAAACCTAAAGGAATCATAATCCCACTTTGTGGTGCTTTGTCATGTGACCAATGACTCTCTTAAAAATCACCTTCAGAGGTATTTGTCAAAAGTGAGGCTGTGATTTTTGATCATGTCTTCTCTAGTTTACTCAGTGTGCCCATAGTCACTTACTTTATTAAAAAAAAACTCTTTTTATTATGAATTAGGTTAGGACTTACAGTTAGGTAGCAATTTTTTTGTATTTACCAACTTAGCGATTTATAAAAACTTCTAATAGTTTGTCCTGCCTGTTTTTCTTCTCTCCCTGTTATAGAATACCATCTTCCTCTTGACCCAAGTTAACTCCTGTTAACACTCAAGTTATGCTCCCTCTAATGACATTCTGTGGTAATTTTCTTTGGAGAGGGGTGCCTATTCTGTTTGGGCTTCTTTCAGATTCTTGAACGATTATTTTATGGTGTTAGGGAAATTTTCTTCTCTCTGTTCTTGGACCATTTTCTCAGTGGATTTTTTTGTTTTCTCCTGTTCTGGAGTTGATTGAGGCTAAGGTGTGTCTCTTGTTATTGCTCTTGCTATAATTCTTAGACATTCCTTCAATTTTTTTGCTTTGTTAATTGATTATTCTCATAGATTTTTTTTATTGAGATACCTGTTTAAGTTCAAGTTTAATGATTTGGCTTCCCCTTGCTTCAATTCTACTACTTTGCTCTTTTAAAGTGCTATCTAATTCTATTATCTCAATACTAATTTTCTGGAATTTTATTTTTTTTGTTGTCTGGCTTCTAATGATTAATTTCTCTCTCTCTTTTTTTGGGGGGGGGCATCACTGCTCTCCAGTGGTGGGAGTAGGAGCTAATGATTAATTTCTTAGGTGACACATTCACTTGATCTTTTTCACCATTATGGAAAGTGCCTGAAAATCATGCATCCATTTTCTCATCATTTCAATGTCTTTTCTTCCTCAGGAAGGTGTTTGCCTCTGCATATTGGTCATTTGCTTGTGCCAGCTGATCTTCCTTTTTCGTGTGAACTGATATTGTCTGTGTCTTTGAGACATCATGACACAACGGGTGGGGGTATGAGAGAGGCTGGTTCACGTGGTGACAGTTGACTCCATGAAGTGGCATGAGAAAGGAATAATAAAAAGAGCAAAACAAAAAAAGATTAGAAACAAGGCAAAAACCAAACAACCGCAACAATGACCTTAATGCCAACTAAAAAAAGAAAGAAAAAAGAAAAAACTTGTAACCAACTTTTTACATAAGAAATTCCACATACACCTGCTCAACACACTTGAAACCAGCAGCTGCATTTTCTTTCTCCCATGCTAGTGCATGCTTATCCAAGTCCTGCCTGGAATTTGCACAGTGGGAGTTTATTCACTGGTGCAGGAAGGTGAAGTCTGGCATCTTTTCTGGTCAACAGAAGATTGTGGGGATTTAGGGATTATGTTTCTTTTTTATACATTTTAATTTTAACAGTTTCATTGGCATATAAATCACATGCTATACAATTCAATGGCATGGATATATAAAAGAGTTGTGCAATAAGCACCACAATCAATTTTAGAACATTTTCTTCATTCTTGTACCCATTATTATTAGCTCCCCAAAAGCTCCCCTGCCATGACCCTAAGAAACTATAATCTAGTTACTATCTCTATGGATTTATTTATCCTGAATTTCATATAAAGGAAATCAGACCAACAAACAAACAAAAAACAACCACAATGACAACAAAATAAGATACAGATAACCATCAATCAAAACCATCAAAGAAACCATCAAAGAAAACCATCAAAAGCAGAAGATAATAGAAACTAGAACAAATTAAAATGGGTCAAAAGGGAAAACATATGATAGTATGTTTAATGCTAACCTACTTTGTCTACTTTTCAATACCCTCTGTCTGAGGCCAAGGCTGTTCATATAACTAGTCCATAGGTTGAGGGAGTTTAAAGGAGGCTTAAGCTGTGTGGAGATTCTTCAAATGGACTTTGGGCTTTCACTATCACCCATAGCCTTCTGAAAACTTGGGCTCAGCATTTAAACTCTAATACAAGTCTCTCCTCTGATCTTGGATTTTATTATTTATCATCCTTGGGTCACACAGGCTGATGTGCTTCTTCTGTGTGAGTTTAACTGCTACCTCACCTAGATGGTCTTTTTGTAAGACAAGTCTTTAACATGTGATTCTTTCTAAAAGCCATATGTTTGCCTCTGTACCTTACTGATGGTAGTTTATAAAAACACCAGGAGGACAAGAAAAAAAACAAACCCAAACCCAAACCTAAACCTAAACTAAGTGGCTGCTGTTTATCCCCCCAGTTGCCTAATTCACAGCTGACTTCTGTGAACACTAAGACATGTGGGTGGGTTAGTTCCTCCCCATTGTAACTGGAAGTTTATGAATACAAAAAAAGATGAAAGGAAAACAAAAACAAATACCCAGTCATGTTGCTCATTTCTCCCCGCCAACACCATCCAGGAGGCTAAAGCAGCTGCTGTAGTCTGGTGCTGGAAGCACAGGAGAATGAGATTATTGGGCTGCTGTGGAGTCAGTCATGAAGAATCTAAACAAACTATGGCCCGCAGGTCACATGTGGCCCACGAAGGACATTTATCCAGCCTAGTGGGCATTTTTGCCACCACTGCTGTCCTGCTTAGCAGCTGACACATCCTGAGCCCAAAGTGAATTTATTCATAGTTTTTTTTTTGTTGTTGTTTAACTGTAGTCCGGCTCTCCCATGGTCTGAGGGACAGTGAACTGGCCCCCTGCTTAGAAAGTTTGAGGAGCTCCGGTGGCATAGTGGTTGTGTGCAGGACTGCAGCCCACTGGGATGGAGGTTCAATTCCAGCGGCTCCACAGGAGCAAAGGCTGGGCCTCCTACTCTCACCACCAGAGGACAGTGATACCCAAAAAACAAAACAAAACAAAACAAAACAAAACAAAACAAAAAGTTTGAGGACCCCATTTCTTAGTTTTGCTGTGCCTTCATGTTGTGAAATGTTTCTGCCTGGTTCACCTGCTTAGCAGGCTGCCTTCACTACCTGGTGTACATGAAGACAGGGGAACGACTACCCTTACCAGGGTTGGCCCAGTCCTGGATGACAGTTGTGGAGAGCCAGGGAGGAACTATTCTGCAGGCAGTTGGCCGGGCGGTAAATCACAGAGGTCCTTTATAGTTACCATGTCAGAACTTGTCCAGTGCTATAGGTGGAGCAGATTGATTTCAACAATTGAAGATTTTCCCATTGACTGCTTGTGGATTCTATTTCTTGATTGCCCTCCAGGTGTATTTAGACCATTCAGCTACCCTTTCCTCAGAAATTCAGGGCTCCAACTTTCTCCTCCCATCCCCACTTTCTGGCTTCTTGTTGTAGAAGGAACAAGTAGCATGTCTGTGTACACTGCTACCTTATTGGAAGTCCCACAGTTATTTTTATGTATCTATCTATCTATCTATCTATCTATCTATCTATCTATCATCTATCTATCTATCTATCATCATCTATCTATCTATCCATCTTTTCTCCCCACAATTATTTTTAAGACTCTATTAGGTAGAATAGTGTAGGGAAAAGGGTGTCCATTGTGTATGTTCTGAGGGTCGACCTATTGTGCAAGCTCAGAGGCCCAGGCTTCAGACCAGAAGGGCTGCACCTGGGTTGGCTCACCTAGATCAGGTGAATTCAATTCCACCAAAGGGGTCGACCAGGGTCATCGACCATGCCTCCCTGCCAAAGGACTGAAAAGGCAGAAGCCTGGAGTCGATCTTGTGACTTCTCGAGCAGCTTTCTGGCAGCCAGACAGTGGTGAGGGACCTTGTGGGGGTCCTGTAAACTTGAAACTTCTTTCTTAAGACTCATGTGGATCATAAACCAGGCTTCTGCGTGAATTCTTTCTCATGTGGAGCTAAGGTCAGAGGCATAGATCTCTTCTCCAGAAAGCCGAACAACATTCCTCAGCTCTTTTCTCAAACCACAGCCCTCCATGCACAAACAAAGGCAAGACCTTGAATGAGACACACCATGTAAAAGTTCTCTATCTTTGTACCTAAATGCCCATATCCTCCTGCCAGAGAGAGAATCTTCATCACTGTTTAGCCCAACTATCTCGTTATCCCTCCTGTGAAGCCTTCTTATTTCTTCTCAGTTTGTCATTGTGTCTTTTGTGTGGACCTATTGGTATTTCCCCAAATCAAACTCACAAATGGAATCAAAGTTGATTCCACCTCATAGTGACTCTATTATGAGGGTCAGGTCGACCTGCCCCTGTGGGCTTCCAAGGCTGTAACTCTTTTGTTTAAAACCAGCTTTAACAAAACTGTTAGAAAGTAGTAAAAACAGCACTTAATCCACATGTAATAAATTCAATAATCCAATTATATCAAGAAGAGTTATACAACTATCACCATAGTCAATTCTAGAATATTTTCTTTCTCCTTGTCCTTATTGCTATTCATGTAATTACTTTCCCCCCTAATTGTGGCAAAAAGATGCACAACAGACCATTCTCCAATTCCACAACTTCAACATATATAATTCAGCATGTGCCTAAGTGAGGGGTGGGTGGTAGGCTATAACTCTTTAAGGGAGTCAAAAGTCTTGCCTTTCTCCTGACACTGTATTTAGCTATTTAAAATCCCCCACCCATCTACTACACTGCACCCTTTCAGGTCAAGAGCCCATGCTGTTGTCCACATCAATTCCAGCAGTGGAACTGGGCCTCCTACTCCCACCACCGGAGAGCAGTGATACCCGCGCCCCCCCCCCC
>PVJH01031920.1:0-23222 GCA_004026705.1 Nesogale talazaci
TTTGCAATTATGAATTGTGCTGCAATAAACATTGGCGTGCATACTGCTGGCTGTGGTTTATTTCTTGCCTCTTCTGGGTATATACCCAATAGTGGTATAGCTGGATCGTAGGGTAGTTCAACTTCCATTTTCATTAAATATCACCAGACTGCTTTCCACAGGGGCTGTACATATCTACACGACCACCAACAATGTAGAACTGTTCCTATTTCACCACATCCCCTCCAATATTTGTTGCACTCTGATTTTCTGATCTGGGCTAGCCTTAAGGGTATTAGATGATATCTCAAGGTTGTTTTGATTTGCATTTCTCTGATGGCTAGTGAGCGGGAGCATTTTCTCATATATTCATTGGCCATAAGGACCTCCTCTCTAGTGAAACTTCTTTTCAGTTCTTTTTCCCATTTCCCATGATATTTTAATTGCCTCATATGCACTTGAAAATTGCATGTTAAATAAGGATGAAATGAAAAACTGATGCATCTGAACAATGGTGTTGGTGAAGAGTATTGCAAGTACCATGAAGTGCAAAAAGAACAAACAGATCTGCTTGGAAGAAGTACAACCAAAATCTTCCTCACCTACTTTGAAAATCCCTTCAGGAGAGACTGCTCACTGGAGAAGGACTTCTTGTTTAGTAAAGTGGAGAGGAAACAAAAAAGAGGAAAGCCTTCAACAAGATGGATTGACCATTCTTTGATGCCTGGTACCAATTATTTCAACACCTCATAGCCTCACAGGCTGGTGAGCCACTTCTATGGAGGGTTTTGTTGCTCTTGAGCTGGGTGGCTGACTGTTTAGCCTAAAGCCTTTAAGACCCCATATGCTATATCTTTTGATAGTTGGGCACCAACCAGTTTTCTGCACAACTCCTGTTTATGCCCCCACATATCCTCAGTGATCACCTTGGAAAGGTGGGCACATATGTTTTTTTTTTCTTTTTAATGCATGCAACCTAATCCTTTCAACACCTCCTGGCCACAATGGTTGGTGTTCTTCTTCCATGTGGACATGGCCACTTCTCATCTAGATAGCCTTTTGTTTATCTTCAAGCTTTTAAGACTCCAGGTGCTATATCCTTTGATAGCTGGCCACCATCAGCTTTCTTCCCCATATTTGCTTATGTGCCAATTTTACTTCAGTGATTGTATTGGGCTAGTGAGTATCTTGGAATACAAGATTTGTAGAACAGTGTTCTTGCATTTATCACTGAAGACAAATGGGTACAGATGCAAAGAGAGTGGAGGAAATTGATGGTGCCCATCTTCCAAATGATAATGCATCTGGGATCTTAAAGGTTTGAAGATAGATGAGTGGCCGTTCAGTGCAGAAGCATCAAAGCCCACAAGGAAGAAGCACAGCAGCCTGTGTGATCAAGAGGGGTGGAAGGGAGCAACTATCAAGCGTCAAAGAACAAGAATTATATCACTATGAATGAGGGGGAGAGTTGGGTGGGGACCCAAGACCCACTTGTGGGCAATTGGACTCCCCCTGACAGGGGAGTCGCTGGGAGGGGATAGGCCAGTCAAGGTGCAATGAGGTAGCTATGAAGCATACAACTTTCCTCTAGTTATTGAAGCCTTCCTCTCCCCAACTATTATATTCCCAACTTTATCTTACAAATCCAGCTGCACTGAAGAAGGTACACTGGTAGAGAAGGGAGCTGGAGATATGGGGAACCGAGGACAGATGAGTCCTTCCGGGCCAGTGGTGAGTTTGGAGTTGCCAGATGGGTGGAGAGAAGGTGGGGTAAAGAGACAGCTAATTGCAAGAATATACATACAACCTTCTATCAGGAGGACTGACATTGGAGGAGTGGGAAGGGAGGCCAGGGGGGTGTTGGGCAATGTGGGATGTGAGAGAATGGTAAAAATGTGTAAAGTATTGAGGAGGGGGAGCAGGGACAGAGGAGAAAGGATGGGAAGCTGATATCAAGGGATCAAGTGGAAAAGAGGATATTTGGAGAATGATTGTGGCAGCAGACACATGAAGGTGCTTCGCACAGTATATGTATTTATGCATTGTGAAAAACGATGTATGAGCCACTGATAAAATGATTTTAATTAAAAAAAGATGGGTTGACCATGGCTGCATCAATGCACTCAAACTTAAGAACAAATGAGAGGATATCACAGAACTGGGTGATGTGGTACTCTGTTGTACACAGGATCACTATGGGTCAAATTGACTATGTTTCACCTGAAACAACAGCAGCAACATTATGGAATTAATATGGTACGGAAGCCAGCATCAGTAAACAGTAAAGGTATATCAAGAGGTGTTGGTTTATAACAACAGTTTCTCTCTGCCTGCAACTGACTGTGCCTGGTCCTCTGTCTGTTAGCCGAGGGTTCCTTCGCTTCTGCTTTTCAGCTCCAGATAAGGTATATCAAGAGGTGTTGGTTTATAACAACAGTTTCTCTCTGCCTGCAACTGACTGTGCCTGGTCCTCAGTCTGTTAGCCGAGGGTTCCTTCGTTTCTGCTTTTCAGCTCCAGAAAGGCCAACTTTCTGTCTTACTGTCTCATAGTCCCATAGGCTTAACGATCCTTCTCTTGTTTCATCCAGTCGTCTTTGAGTGCTAGACTCTGAGAAATCTGTTCTCCACTTCAGACCAAACTCTGCAAATTCTCTTCTAATGGTACTGGGTCTTCTCTCTCTCTCTCTCTCTCTCTCTCTCTCTCTCTCTCTCTCTCTCTCTCTTTCCCGCTCCTCTCTCTGATCTTGCTTCAAAGATGGCTCAACCTTATGGCCAGGGTATCTAAGAGTGAAAAAGCCCTTTATTTGTGGTACACATGTCCTTTTAGCATAGTCACACGCAATCATTTGGGGAGAGTTACAGAGACACGGGTAGACGAGTCATATTCAGAAAATCACTCCATCAAAACCACCAGCTGCATGGCCCCATGAGGATTTACAGCCCCAGAATTCCTATATGGGTTTTGTTAATGAGTTAGAATCAAGTGAATGGCACTGGGAAGTCTCCCATCGTTACTGGAAACAACCACACAAACCATAATTATGATCTCTTCTAACAAGAAGTTGGGATTCAGTGGAAAGAACACATTTTGGTGAAAATGAGATTATGTTTATTCACAAAATGGTTTGTTTTCCTTGTGTGCTGCCAGACATCTGGAAAAGATTGAAATTTTTAGAAATAAATATCAACATCTTTCCAAGTGTCTAAATGTTTGATTACATTTTATGTTTCACTCTAAATATTTGATGAAATTTGGTTTCTTCTAAAAAATGTATACAATTTTGCTCTGTGATCGCTGAAGTTTATTCTCCTCCGGTTTTTGTTGTTGTTGTTGTTGTTAATTGCCATTGAGTTGATTCCAATTCACAGAATACCCCAAAAATGTGCTCCGTAAGTACTTCAAGATTTTGAATGTATGAATGTGCTGTATTTTTCATGGAATTCACTCATGCAAATAATGTGCACACACATGTACTCTTGTAGGATACAGAAGAAAATAAAGCATAATGATGCCGTTTACAAAAGATATGCAGTGTGTTTGAGTTCTGTGTAAAATAATGGCAGATATTCAAGTCTACATTTAAAAGAACCTCAGTAAGGATTTGAATTGTCAGTCTTTGATTAATAGTTGAACACCTAATTGTTTGTCCCAGCGGTACCAGCATTGTCAATTTAGGTATTATATGGTTCTAAAAGTGGTGATAAATTATATAAAGTCTTAATGATAAGAGACTAATGTTGTCAAACTTTAGTATTTGAGCTTTGAATTGTAATTTAAAAATATTTTCCTAAAAAAAAATTAAAAAAAAAATTTTTTCCTGGGTTTAGCCCCGGTGGCGTAAGTGGTTGAGTGTGAGACTGCGGCCCGCAGGCTTGGCGGTTCAATCCAGCGGCAGCTCTCAGAAACAGGACTGGGTAGTGCCCACGACCACCAGAGGCAGTGATGCCCCCCAAAACAAACAAGCAAAAAATATTTTCCTACATATATCTCATTATCTATTGCAAGAAACTGAGAAGAAAACTTCTGCACAACTGACTGAAAGACTTTTCCTGTTGTGTTAGTTTTTGTTTCTTACGCCCCCCCCACTACCACGCCCAAATAAACCTATTGCTGCCGCATTCATATAATAAAAGTATGGGGCAAAAATGATTGGTGATGTAGGCATTATTTTCTGATTATTTTTTCATCTTATCAAAACTATAGTTTGATGTCTTCCACATTTTAATCTCTAGAGACACAAAATCATATATATCATTTCCCTATTTCCTTATCAGTCATTGGTTTAATCTCAGCTACTTAACTCTCCATGCCAAGTACTTGAGAGTTTTTCTCAAATCTACGACCCTTGTAATAGTCTTTCTTTCTTAATAATTCTTAATAATTTCATTCTTACTTGTCAACCTTGATACTTTGTATTATCTTTTCTCCATCGAAATGTCCTTCTTTCTGTTAGACCAAAGTGATCAATGATTAATAATCAATTCAATTCCTATTTAGCTTTTACTTATAAGATTTATGTATAGTCCTTTATGTAGACCAGAAGGACACTAAAAATACACAAAATTTAGTGCTCTTAAATAAATTTGGACCCAAAACACCCCTATCGATAAAAATGTAACTACTCTATAAAGTTTTGAAAGCTGGAAATCTTTTATGAAAGAAGACTGCCATATCTTTCTCCTGCTAAGTAGTTGATGGGTTTGGACCACTGATATTTGGGCTAGCAACTGGATGCTGTAAGAAGTGTGTAACCCGGGCTTATTTTGTCCCACACATGGAGATATATTTGGTGCCCTTCTCCTGGAAAAGGTCCTGAAGCTCCCCCCAGCTCCTTTACACCCCATTGGCTTCATGAGTCTATTGATAGCACTGCTCAGATAGTGCTCGCTTCAGAGCCTCTAATACGGCCAGCACAGCTGAAGAATTTGATAAATATCTCTAGGGCATGGGTTTCCTTTCTGTACAAAACATTGGCCTCTTAAATCCGTTTAGGTTTGCCTGCCCCGAACTACATTTTTTCCCGTTTCTCTGAAGATTTGTAAGCACTCCAGTGCTTCTCTGGGCCCTTCAATCTTGTTCTCTTCTGAGAGTGATGTGTCATAATATGAACCAGGAATTGGCAGGTGTACTGGGGTTGAAAGGAATTCACCGTATAATGACTCCCTTATGCTCCAGGTCCTTGTCTCTCTCTCTTACCTCATCTCCATTTTACTTATAATTTAACTAAAGAAAAATAAGAAATACATTATTAAATTATAGTAAGTTTCCGGTATTTTTAATTATCAGCATCTTATGTAGAAATGCTTGAGTTAAATTCATACTCACCCAAGTGCCAAAATTTGTCAGATGATTTGTAAACCAATACATTTCATATTATATTTATTTTTATATAGTAGATTTTCAAGAATTTTGTGTGCCTGTTGTATGTTCAAGAAACAAGTGGACCCTCACAGAATACACATTTAAAACAATGTTGGGCTCAGAAAATTGAGTTCAAAATGGAATTTTAAATGCAGTGAATTTTGTTCAAGGTGTGCTCCATAGAGAATGCAATTTAAATAAAACCTGGTTCATATTTTGTTATTTGCAGATATGTTTGCACTAGTCATTCTTTGTCTGTCTGTGAACAACATATGGTGTAGTTTTAAACAGTTAGGATTTCTGTTGCTCTTGTTAGGTTCTGAATCATACTGACCCCGTACACAAAAGAACAAAGGAGGATCTGCCTGAGCGTTCACTGTCCTCCCAAGTGTAGTGAGGTGACAGTGGGCTGCAGCCACTGGAATAATCCATCTTGTTGAGGTTTTGTCCTTTTTTCACTGCCATTGTCATTGCCAAGGATGTTGTCCTTCTTCAGGGACTGGTCTCGCCTGATATCATGTCCTGAGTACTTGAGACAAAATATTACCATCCCTGCCTCAAGGAAAATTCTGGACATACTTCTTCCAAAGGAGGTTTATTTGTTTAAATGGAAGTCCATAGAACTTTATATATACTACCTAAGGACCATAATTCTAATGTCTCTCTCTTTTCTTTTTTCTGGTCTTCCTTATCCAATGTCCAACTTTCACACAGATATAAAGCTTTTGATAATATCATGCTCACCTTTATTTTCAAACTAACATTCTTACTTTTAAACACTTTGTTTTATATTTTTAATAATTTTATTGGGGGCACTTACATATATCATAACCTTCCATCATTTAATCACATCAAGCAGTATATTCCAATTGATACCACAGTCAGTTTTGAAATACTTTCTTCTTGAGTTCCTTGAAATTAGTTCCCTTTTATTCCCTTTCTCTCTCACCTGGCCTCCCCTCAAGGAACCCTTATTTTATTTCCTTGTTGCATCTCACACAATCCAATATATCCATTTTCATACAATTCTCTTGTTCACTGGCTTAGAGCAGGGTTATACCATCATGAGGGTTATCAGTTCCCTCTTCCCAACCATCGTCTTCACTTCCTGCTCCCTCAGGGAACCATGACTGTTGTTGTTGTTTATGAAGGGCTATCTATCTTGGTTTTATGTATTGATCAATCTTAATTACACAAATAAACATATGCAAGTCTAACATGTTAAAATGTAAAACAAATAAAAGCCATAATTGTAAAGGGAGAAAATATTAAAGAACTAAATGATAATTATGTGTGTCATCTGTGCTATACCACACATGGAGTTATCATCCTTTCTTTATGGCCCTCCTGGAAGCGACAGTCCAATGATATTACACATGAGTTTTGGGTCTGCACTACATCGCCACCCCTTCATATCCTTTTGGTTGTTTGATTTTGAATTTCTAATAATTTTTCCCATTGATACCTCATAACCACACAGGCTATGTGCTTCTTCCAGGTGGAATTTGTTCCTTCAATACAGGCCTTTTGAATACAAGCCTTTAAGACCCCAGTCACTATATCTTTTAATAGTCAGACACCATCAGCTTTCCTTATCATATTTGCTTATGCACCCATTTTGCTTTCAGTGATCCTTTTAGGAGTGTATCATACATTATTAATGCAAGCTGTTCTTGAACTGAGGTAGGATTTAAATAGAGATTCAAAGTCCATCTGCTTCCTTGTTGCATTTGCATTTGTATACATATATAAACAGATATACCTACATTTAAATTATTCTATAGTTACACACACACATATATTTCTTTCTTTCTTCTTCTTGCCTTTGTTTTTAGCTCCTGCCCATTTTCATGTTTGTACATCATTCACCTCTCAGCATGGTGTCTCAGATTCAGTTCTGTTGATCAGAAATGACCAACAGAGCTACGTTCGCCTCATCCTCCATTTACATTCCTTCCTATTTCCCTGTGCCAGTCTTCTGCAGCATGCTTACTATAGATAACTCATCTTTTGATCTCTTGGCTCCTGCTTCCATGATTATTGATTGTGGATCCAAGCCAGAAAACTTGAAAACTTCCATATTCTCTCCATTTACCTTGATGCTACATTTTTTGGTCCAGTTATGAAGATTTTGGATTTCTTTATATGGAGTTACTAAATATTGAAGGCTACATTTTTTATCTTCATCAGCAAGTTCTTCATGTCTTTTTCCCTTACAGCAAGTTGTGCTATCTGTATATTACAGTTTATGAATAAGCCCTACTCTAAACTTTATGGCACATTCTTATACATATATGTCAGTTTTCCTAGTTATTTGTTCAGTACACAGATGGAGTGAATATAGTGAGAGTGTACAACCCCAACACATGGCTTTTCTGGTTTTAAATCATGCCGTATTCTCTTGTTATAATACAACTGCTCTTTATCCATGTATAGGTTCTATGTGGACACATTTAAGTGCTGTGAGATTCTCATTTTATCTATTTCATTTTTGTTATAGTCCTCATAATGAAATATGCTTGTATAGTCAATAAAACATAAGTAGACATCTTTCTGTTCACTTTCTGTTTTCAGAGAAAATTAATCTGATCTCAACAATAATATTGCTTGTCCCATGTCCTCTTTTGAATCTAGCCTGAGTGTCTGACAGCTCTCTGAAAATATATTGCTGCAACCACTGTGGGATAATCATCAACAAAATTCACTTGAATGTGATATAAATGATTTTGTTCTCTAATTTGATCATTCCGTTTCTTTTCACCTGTCTTTGGAATGAATGCAAGTTGAGATCTCTTGCATCAGTTGACCAAGTAACTGTCTTCCAAATTTCTTGGCATCAACGAATGAGTGCTTCCTATCCAACATCAGCTTGTGGAAACACTTACATTGGTACTCCACTGGTATTGGGGCTTTGTTTTCTGTTTTTGCCCCCCACCTCTAGCCCCCACCACAGAGTTGTGCCTTTTGGTTTAATCTATTTTCCATTAGTAGTTAGTATCTACATGATATCATTCCATGGTTCACTCATGTCAAGCAGTATTTTGAAATTGCTACCACAATCATTTTCTAAAATTTCTCTTTCTTTTCTGAATACCTTGACATCACCTGCCTTTTTCCCACCCTACAACCACAGTACTCAATGCCCCCTTATTCTATAGGTTCACCAATACTATTTCTTTCATACACCATAAAACAAAAAAATACATAACACAAAATCAAAAGGGTTACCACCAATAACATAACACATGTGAAATAAACCCTAATATGTATAAACAAGAAACAAATAAACAGACGAAATGCAGAAACTATTGAAAATCAGGTCCAGCATGCATCAGATGGGGATAATGGGGGTCTGGGTAATCATCTGACAAGGTTTTAATGGTTTTTGACAGGTTTATCCCTTTGATCTTTTATACCCAGCTTTCTGATGCACTTTGTTTAGTAACCACTTTCCTCCCATCGCTCAATTATGCATAGAGGGTGATCACTGAAATTTTCTATCCTATGTGGTTTCCACAAATGTACCTTGTCATCCACAAGGTGGATGACAGCCACTGTCATCCACAGCCTTCTGCAAACCAGATTCTCATAATTTTGGTTGCAAATACCAATCCTCCTCTACTTATATGATTTACAGTCCTTTGTGAGGATGTGCTTCTTCCACATGGAGTTAGTTTGCATCTCACTTGGATGGCTGCTTGCATTCTTTTATCTTATATGTCAACTTCATTTAATTCCTTTACCACATTTTGCTATAGAACCCATAACTGCTGTGTTCTCTTCCTGGGGGTGAGTATTGAGCAATGTCATGCTGTAACAACTAATTGTTCTTAAGTTGGAGCTAGGATTTAGTGGGAGCCCATACCCATTTTTGGACCTATGCTTGTTTGTTTTGTCTGCCTTTGGCTCCCTCTCAAAATCTCCTTGTTAATTTAGGGTACAGAATTTTATCAATCACCCCCTGGTTTATAATACTCTTCCATTAATATTGTATTTGATTAGCACCTGTTAATAACTTTGGAAAGCCCCGTTGGGAGGGATATTTGACCAATGTAAACTAATTCTTTATCACAGTGCCTGAATTATTCACTTGTACAAAATCAATCCTTTACTGCTAGATGTGATTTGCACAAACAATAGGGGTTAATTGTCCGGGAAATTTTGCTATAATAATCACTGCTGTCAGCGGAGCTTAGACTTATTCCTTAAGAACCATTGGTTTTTGTTTGCATATTACCTCTTGAAATAGTCAAATGTCAATAAATTATTTTTTGGTAGAACGACTTTCCTTACTCATTTCCTTGTAGGCTGTACTAATCTGGGTACACAGAGAAACAAATTCATAGACACTCATATATATGTAAGAAAGGGGTTAATGTAAAGACCAATTGTATATTTGAGATTAAGAAAACATCCTAGCTATGTTCAGATCAAGCCTATAAATTCAATATTAGTCCATATGTCTGATACCAATCTATGAAGTCCTCTTCAGACTTATGAAATACACACAATGATGTGAACGAAAGAGGACCACAGACCAGTGCGTTGGAAGTCTTCTGGACCCAATGATGTAAGCTTCTCAGAGCAGGGAGGGGGTTCTACATGGCGTCTCCAGCTCCCAGGGCTTAGCACGACTTGTCTTGTGGCTGTAACATATCCTAGAGAGTGAACAGAGAGAAAGTATGCCTTCTACCACAAAGGAGGAAATACAGGAGTTTCCAGAATTCTCAGGAAAAGGTCATGCCCACAAAGCGGTCTTATTGGCTATGACCTGATTGACAGACTAGACTCCAGTTCTTCACTGATAATCCTCTCAAATCCCAAATTGACATCAGATTATGTATCTACCACACATGCTTCCTTAATATTTTCCCATGAAACATTTCAATGTTACATCTTGAAACTTTAATTTTTCATCATCCTTTCAGTTTAAGATATGCATAGAATGATCCTATCATGCAGGTAAGTGTACTCCTAATTCAGATAAGACGTTCTTAAGGTCATATTTTGGTTCTCATAATGTAGGTTTTATTTTCTTCAATTTTAACCTGAACTTACATGTGAATATTGGTGGTCTCTTTCATAAGTTGTCGGTAGCCTGGTTTGCATTGTTTATTGATCTTTTCTATTGTTCTCTTTCCATCTATGTAGTCAGTTTGAGTCTGTGTATTCTATCTGGAAAAATGCGTGTCCTCTTGCATAGTCACAATTTGCATCATCCAATAAAAGTGCTTGTGATGAAAAATTCCTTGATCTATAAAATTTTTGCCCTCTCACCTCTCTTATAACCACACAAAGCGATATTCACGTCTGATGAGTAAGGAATTTCGAAGTTTTTAAAGGTTTTGTATTCTCTCCATTTCTCTCTCTCTTATATTTTCATTTTATCATTCCCTTTTTATTTTTGGAGCATAATATATACAAATATATTAACTACAGGTGGTTGCACAGCTTATCTCATCAAAGCAATGACAATATCCATATTTTTCTCAAGGTTTGTTTATGATAGACACAAAGCAATTGCTTTGCATATGCAATAAAGCACAATGAAACCTACTTTGGGTATGATGTTCTTTGAACCAATATCCATTGATCTTCAGTAATGTTATCCCTTCTTCCAAATCCTCTTCTGAGTCCTGCCTACTCCTTCTTAACTTCTGGAAGCTCCCTGTCAATGTACTGTTGCAAGATAATCTTTAGCAAATTTTGCTGTGTATGTCATTGTTAGTATTTCATATTTTGAGTATTCTGTTGGGTCATCTTTCCTTGGATTGGGTACAAATATGAATTCCCTTCAGTCAATTGGTCAAGCAGCTTCCTTCCAAATTTCCTGGCATACATTTGTGAATGCTACCAGTACTTCATTAGCTTACTGAAATAATTCTACACAAGTGAAGAGTTAGGCTCTTATCTGAATAACAGTACATCCAAGGATGAAGAAGATGTTCTAAAATTGATTGCAGTAAGAATTGTATAATTCTTCTGAATAGGATTGCATTATTGAGTTGTATAACATCTAGAAGAAATGTCAGTAAAACTACTTAGAAACAGAGTTAAAGTCTCAGCCACTCGTGAGAAGGTTCTATCCTGTCCTATAAGTGTGCTATGAGGCTGTGTGGACTCAATGGCAGGGGGTTTAGATCATCTGCTTGGTTTGTCCAAGTTTCCAAAAATGTATAGTTTATACAACATTTAAATTTAATGTTTAGGGTTTTCTTTTTTGTTTATTAGAGGATCTCTTTGCAATGGGGACTCTTGCAACTCATAACAATCTGTACATCAATCATATCAAGCATATCTGTTCGCATGTTGCCATCATTATTTCTAGACATTTACTTTCTACTGAGCCCTTGGTATCAGCTCCTTTTCCCCACTCCACTCCTTCCACCTTCATGAGCCCTTGATAGATTACAAATTATTATTATTCTCACATCTCACACTGGCTGATCTCTCCCTTCCCCATGGTAGGGAGTGAGTGTCATCTGAATCCCCCACAGTGGGGCAAAACAAAAAGGGCACATAATCGATCAACAGCAGGAGGAAAAAAAACTCACAAAGCCCTGAAGACTGCCCCCCCCCAAAAAAAAATAATAGACTTCAGACTAGGAGAGGGAGCTCCAGGAATTTCCCAGGACCAGTGGGGAAACAGCCATAAAGGTCAGCTGACAGGCCTGGAAATGTGTGTGTGTGTGTGTGTGTGTGTGTGTTTTCCCACCTCTTTTAATCTTTTAAGTCTTTTTTGGTCAGTTCTATGTAATTGTTGGTTTGCACACTTATGTAAGATAGGCATGGGAAGCAACTCAAGGAGAAAGCAATAGAACTGATGGTGCTGGAAGGACTTGGAGAGGGAGGGGAGAGCAGTGAGCAAACAGCAGTAGAGACAAGGGAAAAACAGCGGAACTAAAATCAACAACAAAGTGGACACAGAGATCCTGGAGATGTTGGAGCAGCAGACTCTAGCTGAAAGAACTTACTAAGAGGCAGAAGTAGGGTTTTCTCTACATAGGCTTATGTCTTTTGAAATAAAGTTTTGATTCTTCTGTCTCAATATGGATGTTTTAAATATCTTTATTAGGTCTATGGCTCTTATTAAGGTTTCCAGGACTGTATTATGTAAGATTTCTGTCTAATTCCTGTTAGAAAGAAATTGTATTTACTTTTTTTAATAATTATATTGAATTCAAGCCATTGGTTTCATATGTCTATAGACTTCCTTTGGTTGACTTATTTTCTTCGTAGTCATCTCTTATTCAGTGTGTTTTTAAAGAACAGATATTTAATTTTATCAAATGCTTTTTCTACATCAATTGATAATGATATAGGGTTCTTTATTTTGTTTTTATTTGGTTGATTACATGGTTTATTGTCCTAATATTGGACCAACCTTGCATACGAGATATGAAACCTTCCTGGTTACTCATGTTTTAGTACTGTTGAATGGTCCCTTGACTTCTGTTGCATCGAAGTTTTTGTCTCTATATTCAGTAGCTTTTCATTACCTTCCTTAGGAAGATAGATAGAAAAGTGTTACATAAGCCGCCATCAATACTAATGCAAGCAGCAGTCAAGAGACCAAACTACATGTCACATTAAGACAATCTGCTATAGAAGTCCTCACTAGACTACTGAGGAGCAAGCATGCTATTTTCATTCATAATAATTGCTTTTCTCCTCTTCTTTTGCTAGGCTTGCCTATTGTTGATCAATTTTATTAATCTTTTCCAATGACTCACTTCTTGATCTTTCATTTTTGACTTATGATATTTTATTGGCATACACATCACATATTCAATCATGTGATCATATTAAGAAGATTTGTGCGATCATCACCACAACCAATTTCACAGCATTTCTTTTTTCTCACGTTCATGGTTGTTAGCGCCCCATCTCCCCCAAATGTGTCCCCCAATCAATTTTCAATCCACTTACAGCCTTTATATAAATCTATGTATCCGGGTTTCATATACAGAAAATCACAGAAAGCATAGATGGGAAGCAAGCAAATTAAAAAATCAACAGCAATGACTAGACAGAATGAAGAAAAGCATCAATTAAAAAGAAAGCAGAAATACTGAATTCTGAATTAACTTTCAAATGAGTCAAAGAGGGATTTTTTAGCTAAAGATTTAAACCTTATCTCGGGGCAATAGCTTTGGGGAGCAGAGGAGTCTGGGCAGGGTTCAGCCATGCTGACTCTAATATGTCAAAGGACATGAAATATGTGGCTAATTGTCTCCAAGGACAACTGCCATTTTTGCCACAAGACCAGACATAGGAACAGATTGGTGTCCTGCTAGTCTTATTGATTCTATAGAAGAATCCCTATCAAAAGCAAGAGAGGGAATGTAAGAAGAAAGAAGTACACTCTTTCCCACATACATGGCCAATTTACTTTAAAAATCAATTTTTGGGGGGATTATACAACTCTTATCCACCATATATCCATACTTTGTGCCAAGCACATTTGTACATTTGTTGTTATCATTATTCTCAAAACATATTCTTGCTACTTGAGCCCTTGGTATAAGCTCCCCATTTCCCCCTCCTTCCCCCCCTCATCCTTGATAATTTATAAATTATTATCATTATTGTTTCTTGTCTTACATTGACTGATTTCTCCCTTCACCTGCTTTTCTGTTGTCCATCCCCCAGGAAGAACGCTATATGCAGATCCTTGTGATCGGTTTCCCCTCCCCCTTCCCACCTTTCCCTTACCCTCCTTGTTAGTTACTCTCATTATTGGTCCTTGGGTGGGGATAACTGTCTTTTCCTATATTTCCAGCTCTTATCTGTACCAGTGTACATCCTCTGGTAGTCAGATTTTTAAGGTACAAGTGAAATCAATATAGTGGGGGACTGGATGGGGGAGAGGAAGCTTTAAAGCAATAGAGGAAGATTGTATGCTTCATTGGTGCTATACTGAACACTGACTGGCTCATCTCCTCTCCACGATCCCTCTGTAAGGGGATGCCCAGTTGTCTACAGATTGGCTTTGAGTCTCCACTCTGCAACACCCCCATCCCATTCACAATAATATGATTTTTTGTTTGCTGATGCCTGATACGTGATCCCTTTGACACCTCATGATCACACAGGCTGGTACATTTCTTCCATGTGGACTTTGTTGTTTCTCAGTTAAATGACTGCTTGATTATCTTCAAACCTTTAAAACCCCAGATACTATGTCTTTTGATACCTGGGCATCACCAGCTTTCTTCACCATATTTGCTTATGTACCTCCTTTATATTCAGCAATCTTGTTGAAAAGGTGAGCATCATAGAATGCCATGTTTATAGAACAAAAATGTTCTTACATTGAGGGAGTACTTAAGTAGAGGCCCTATGTCCATAGGCTAGTGTTATTTATTTTCTGATACATTTATTTCTGTTCTAGCCTTTATTATTTTCTTTTAGTACCTCAGTGTTTGTTTTCAATTGTTGCAATTGATGTGTTAAAATGTTTGGTTCAGGCTAAGCCCTGGTGGCTTAGTGGTTGCATGCAGGACTGCAGCCCACAGGGTTGAGAGTTCAAATTCAGCATCAACATTGCAGGAACAATGCTGGGCTTTCTATTCCCACCAGGGCAGTGATGCCCCCCCCCCAAAAAAAAAGTTTGGTTCCTTCTTTTATTAATTTTAAGAAATAATTTTTTAATGTTAATTCTTTCTTTCATTGAGATGTGCACATTTATTGCTATAAATTGGACTCTAAATACTGCTCTGGCCATTTCCAAGAGATTTATTATGTTGTATTTTCATTTTAATTTGTTTGGAAAATATTTCAATTATGCTATTTATTTCTTAAATTACCTAGCAGATTTCAAGGAAAATGCTGTTCAGTTCCTATGCACCTGATTTTTTGGGTTGATTTCTAACTCTGTAGCATTGTGATCTGAATATACACATATGAATATATACTACATATTAAGAATATTAATATATTACATATATCAACATGAATATATATTACATATATATCACTTTAATACCTCACTGTTTAAATTCATGAATGTTTCCTTTTTTTTCCAAAATATGATCTATCTTGGTGTATGTTCCATAGGCATTAGAAAATATACAGTGTACTTTTGTTGGATTAAGTGTTCTGTATATGTCTGAGATCAATTTAAGTTATTCTTTTGTTTAGTTTTTCTACATATTCTTTTATTTTATTTCTAGTTGGCTGATTTTGGCTCAAACATAATGTACCAAAGTTGCCTTGTATCAATTGATGGTTTATTTTTACTTCATTTCTAGGAGGATTTTATTGTTGTAATTTTAAAGTCTTTCATTGGGTGCATAAATGTTAATTATAGTCACTTTTTCTTGTTCAGTTGTGGCTTTGAGCATAATATAATGGCCTTCTTTCTCTCTCTAAAGATTTTACTTTGAAATCTATTCTGTCAAAAGTTAATATTATTATCCGGGATTTCTTTGGACTTCCATTAGCTTAATGTGTATTTTTCAATCCTGTTTATTAATTTTGTTTTATAAATATTATATAGTTCTAATGTTTACTCTTTGTCACTGGAATCTCTATTCTGAGTTGTTGAATTGTTTCTAATTTTCGATATAATTGGTTGTATTGTTCTTAAATTGCTTTCCCAAATTCTTCTATCTTCTCTTTTGTTTTTCCTGTATTTCTATCAAAAGTTTTTCCACCAACCATTTAAAGCAGCAGAATATCATCATCCTAAATTCTCTCATGGAAGTCTGAAAAGCTTTCTCTTCCTTCAAGACCTTCCCTAGGTCCACATCAATTTGACCTATTTTCTCTTGTCTCCTGAAGTGTACAGAGATTTACTGCTGCTTCCTGCATATGGTGTCAGTGTTTTTGTCTGTTTGTTGGATGATTGTTATGCTTGTCTCTGACCAAGCAGCTATCTGCCCAAATTGTTGTTATTCCTCGAGAGCCCAGGGTGGCCAAGCAGTACAACAAGAATGTTCTCTGAGGAGAAAATGAAGGCAGGAAACAATTAAATACTGCATCCATCAGAATCCTGATTTTGAGACAGGTACCCATGCCACATGGAGTGTCAGGAAACTGCCAATACAACCATAGGAAGAGGGAGAAAAGAGACTATGCAAGACACTGCTTGTCTTCTTATTCATCTAAGTTGTCCTCACTGATTCATAAAGTCAGAACAGTTTCCAAAGTCTATTTGGGTGAGAACTGACAGACAGGTCGGTGATACCTTTTGACTACTGGGTTCCAGGAGTATTGCTTAAACACCCTTGTGCTGATTCCTGCCCCCACCCCCACCCCAGGCAGGCCCTTCTAATTCTGCTCTCCCCTAGGGAAGTTCTTCAACAATCTAGTCCAGCATCAACATCAAGAGTAAACCTCTGGTTGACCTGAATCTCCTCTGTCCATTAGGAATGCAGGAGGCTGGGGCTGTGACTTTCTCTACCCCACAGTGTGTGTACTTGAGTTCAACCACATCTACTCTTCCCAAGTGTGTCCTGAATGCCCCTTCCTAGCATGTTGGGAGATAAATTTTACTGAGCTCCACAAGAATCACTACAGGTGGATGTGGAGGTGAGGTTTCCCTTCCCCATTTCCCGACTCTCTTCCACTGAAGTCCAGAGTTTGAGAGGGAGGGGTAGTTCCACATATTTTCCTACTTGGCACACAATCCACAGATTTTTCTGGGCATTTTTGGCATCAATTCTGCCTTTTGAAACACCAAGGTGTAGTTGGCAAAAGTTTGTGCTCCTTGGGGAATGGGCAGAATGTCAATCCTTTAAGTCTTACACATTTTTACATAAGTGTTTTTGATGTGCAGTTTATAGAGTCTCCAAACTACAGGCCATATTGGATCAGTCAGTGTTGAAAACTTCTATCATGAACTCTCTAGATTCATTTTTATCACTAAGCTATTTTTCAAACTGTTGATTCTTTGTCTTGTTTCCAACTTTGCATTTCAATCACCAGTACTTATCAATGCCTTTTGATTAAATGATTGATTAATTTTATACTTAAGATGCAAGTAAAATTCTTCAATTTCTTCGTCACTAGTTTTAGGGATTGGTACAAAAAGATTTCTTATCACAGGCAACATTGCATTTCAAGATATATCTTGAAATGTCCTTTTTATTGATACATTTAATGCCAGTCATCTTGAATCTGTCATTCTTGGCATTGTAAAACACATGATTTTCTGATTCAGAATAGCCAATACCAATCCATTTCAGTTCACTAATGCCTAGCATACCTCTTTGTATATGTTTTATTTAATTTTTGATGGTTCACAATTTCCCATATTCATACTTCATACATTCCAACTTTTAATTATTAATAGGTGTTTGCCACTGATCTTCTCATTTTGATTTGTAGAACATTAGTAAACAAACTCCAAATCTTTACTTCCACAAGTATTTATTTCATCTATGTCATGATGGTGAACTTTATTTTGAGAAAGTAGATCTTCTTTAGTCATAGTTTGAGTACCTTTCAATCTGAGTGATTCATCTTCTGGATCTATTCTAACAGTATTCTGTTGCTATACTTGATAGTGTTAATAATGTTTCAGTTCTATTCATATGCTTTTCACTGGCTAGTTCTCATGAAGTAGCTTACTTCTTTTTTTTTCAAGTCTTAGTCTACAATTTATTATGGAATCTTTTAATTTTAGATGAACAGCAATACACCTTCATTACAAAGGCAACACACAGCCACCACAGTACAACAAACCAACAGAGAAGTGCTAGATTTAGATATGCTAAATATAGCATTGTGGAAGTCCACAGATTAATCCAAATTAAAACTTTTTGCAATAATATAATAAACAAGATTTTTTAAAATAAATTATTGTATATAAAACATAATGTAGAAAGAATGTATGGAAGAAATTATAATGGAGTTGGATTACATATATCAATTGTGTTAGTATGGGTTGACTAGAGAAAAACAGAGACACTCATATATGTGTAATAAAGAACTTATATTGAGAAGTAATTATGCATCAAGAACACATGTACTCCAGTCCAACTCATCTATAAGTCTGATAGTTGTCCATTAGTCCCTCTTCAACCTGACACAGTCACATACAATGATGCAGACCCCAGGAATATCACATGTCAGTGGGTGCAAAGTCATGTTGATCAAAAATCAGTGGAAACAAAGCAGAGCTCCACCAGCTTCCAAGGTAGTCAACAAGTTAAGAGAGTTAGGCAGAAAGAGACAGAGAAAGAGAGAGAGAGAGAGAGAGAGAGAGAGAGAGAGAGAGAGAGAGAGAGAGAATGGGAGCTTCTCAGGAGCTTCTCAGGTGCTCTTTATGAGGAGACCATGCCCTCAGGGAGGTGCACTCAGGCTGTGACCAGCTTAACAGGTGGGTACCCCCCTTACCCTTTTATATGTCTTCAAATTGACATTAAAGTATCTAGCTATCACATCAATATTTCTATAGAATTAGAAATTTCTATATCACTGGTGATGTGTGCTTCTTGTTAATGCCATTCAAATGTATCAATCATTTTATTAAATGCTCAAATATAGAAAAATATATTTATAATGATAAAATAGTAAATGATCTGAACAGTTAAAAACAATTTAGAGTTAAGCCATATTTGTCATTCATATTTTTTTTTGCTAAATGCTGGAAGACTTTTCTCCATTTTCTTAAGGACCATGGCTTCCCATCTAAGCTCCAAAGTCTGTAAAATAATGTGAGAGTGTTCTCTTTTCTACTTTAGTTCAAAGTATATCTCCCATTAAATGGGATCCTGTAGTCACCAACTACCATCCAAGGGCAGGTGAGCCATATATTTTTCACCATGTTGAACATTTAGAGATCCTTTCTCATGACCCTCATTGGAAATATCCCAAGGAGTTTTGCATTGTCACAGTACCCTGCTCTGGTAGAGAATGCAATCACTTTACTAATGAACTTCCAGGATAGTATTTCAATCAATTAGATTTGTTGAGAGATTCAATATACTCCTTTACGTGTGGTTCCAAAATTACATGGTGAGGGAGTAAAACAAAGCCTCCTGCTGATTATTTACTTCTGCCTCACCAATTTTTTTAACTTTGTCCCTGGACATTTTTAACTTAGGGGACTTTGCTTTGTTACCAAGTTATTGTTGAAATCTACTTTCATTTCCATTGACATCTTTTCAGTTTTCTTTTTATTTTAAATTTGATCCTTGTATATATTTCCAGGAAATATAATATAATACGCAAATTATGTTAATGGAATTTTTATCATCTTCACCACAAAGAACTACCTAACTGTACTCAATCAGTTTGGAAATCACAGGGACTCATATATTGTAGGTATATTCACAATTTCATGCTAACCGAGTGTGGAATTCAAATAAATATTAACTAAGCTATAGTAATCTTCCAAGGTTATATGCATGCCCTACTTTTAATGAATTGTCTCATAGTTCAATTTAATTGATAAAAATTTAGTTTGATTTGATTTCTGCCATCATATTATGAATCGTGGATTTTTGAAAATCATAAATTTTTCTCATTTTTTATTTTCAATCTTCTTCATCGTGCAGCTGGTAAACTCATCAATTTTTAAGTCATATCCATCTTTTTTTGGAACCAGTTCCCTTAGATAATTTAGATCACATGTCTCCATTGATAGCTTACTCAAAAATGTAATGCTTTCCTTAATTTATGTTATAGTTAGGCACGATCATTTGTATTTACCCTCTAGATGTATCATTTTCTAAAGGGAACAGTACTTCACTAACGAGCAGTTTTCTTGCATTTTTAGTCCCACGTTCTTCTCTTATGATCCTTTGTTATTCCCTTTCTTTACCTATCAGCTTTCATAATGCATTGATAAAATGGACTGTTACAATAGGTATATATCCTGAAGCTTTATCACAAAACTTTGATTTTTAAAGTGGTGACATCATGTTCACTTTATCAAAATATTAATGGAAAAATTAATAATGCATTTTAATAATTCTTTTGTAAGTGTTCCAATGCCAACATGAAATTAGTAACAAGGATTATGATAAAACTGATTTTTCGTTGAATATAAAACAGCTTGAAATATTTAACAGACAGTGGCGCTTTTATTAGCGTGAGTACTTTTCATATAAGTGAGAACCATGAGTCACTGGCTTGCTCCAGCATAGTATTGTAAATGGTAGTCAGTGACCATCAAAAAAGAGAATGCCAGTGAAAGCATTTGCTCTATGCCAAAATTTGATAATTTAGAAAATAAGAAACCAGATGAAACTGAGAAATACTTGTTTTCATGGTGAACACTTTCTAATGTAAAAATAGTGCTCCTTCCAAATGAAAGCATAAAATATTACTTGTCTAAATCAAAATGCAACAATTCCAACTAAATTGCCTTCATTTGGAAGAGGGAATTTGTTTTATTTCACATCTCAAAGACTTAAGGTGTTTATGTCAATTTATTTTAACTATCAGCATCAGAATGCAATGGAGTAGAAGATGGGAAGTAATTTTTCATTTCTTTTCCACCACAATGAGACGACATAATTTTTAATGTACCCCGTTGACTACTTTTTTGATACAAATATTCCCCCAAATTCAAGAAATCAAATTAAAATAGCACATTTTATAGTCATTTCAAGATTGTGTTTTTGAGTAGAATGAAAAGAAAAAAATTACTGATGGTTTATTTTAGCTGACGTATTAAGAATTAAGTGATTACTCAATAATAGTCTTAACTAACCCATGGCTCATATGTATGTATAAGTATACATACATATGCACACATACATGTATTTTATCAGCATAGTGAGTCAAAAAAATGTTTTTTCAAAAATAGCTTTATGCTGCATTCTGAAATATTATACAATAAGTCTTTCTCTCCTATATTCTTATTGTACAAGAGTGCCAGAAAATTCAAGAATATAAACTTGGTTTTTGTCAAGCTTTCTTTATTCAAAAGCCAGAAGTGACACTGACTCATAACAAATTTAAATTTCTCAGCATTGAATTCAACTGCTTTTAGATCGTTTTAGAGAGAAATGAAGGGTAAATGAGTCATGCATGACTGGGATTAAAGACAATGGACCAGCTACTAGCATTCTGATCATGGGCAATTTAACTCACCATCTGAATTTCCTTTGTTCAAGTATAAAATTGGAATAATTCTATTTGTTAGCATGCTTTCAGCTACAAGTTAGAGAAAAGCCTACTTTTAAAAGTCTTTAAGTATAAGAAACTGTATGAGCTCACCAAAGGGAGTCCAGGGATGCTTCCGACTAGTGACGTGAAGTGATCTGTATTCTGGTCCTCTTTCTCCCCTGCTCTCCTATTCTCATAATCTTCCAAATTCTGGTCTTTTTCAATCTGACTGGAAATTTAGGTTAAGTGGTTGACTGCCTAGTTCAAGGTTAGGGCTCAAATGCACCAGTTTTCAGGCACTCTGTAGGTGAAGGTGCAGGTGAAGGCTACCTACCATAATAGTTTACAATCTTAGAAACCCAGAATTGGCTTAATAGCACTGAATTTGACATCCTTGGTTGCTTGCCAGAAACCTCCAGAGAAACATGTTTGCTTAGTCTATGTCAGTGATAAAGATATAAGCTGACCTCCTGTGCATTTTTCTGTTTAACAATGAGAACAAATCCTCTCAGAAACACCTAGTAAAACTGTCATTGACTAGTATTGGGCAATGTGACATTTGAGACCTTAGAATTCAAAGAGAATAGACTCCCAATAGGTGAGTCACCCCTGTACATCTATCAGTGCCCCAAAGAGATATTGCTGCTGTTGTTTGAGACCTCCACCTGGCTGGTGACCCCCAGCCACCATATAAACTGCAGAAGCAAACAGGAACTGCCTTTGTGGCATCTTTACAATTGCTGTGATTAATTGAGCCTGTTGCAGTCATTGTGCCTATCCATTTTATTGGGGGCCTCCTGCTTTTTTTGGGGGGGGTTCTTTTTTTGTTGTTATTTTTATTTTATTCTATTTTTTATTAAAAATCATTTTATTGGGGACTCATACAGCTCTAATCATAATGTATATATACATACATACATATGTTGTGTCAGTAGTTACACATTTTTCTGGGATGGGGTGGGGTTCTTTTTTTTTTTTTTGATTTGAGAGAAGTAAACCAGTTTTATAGGGCAAGCAAGCTTAGGCAATTAGCATATCGTGATCTTTAAAATTAACAAGTGAATGGCAGCACAGCTGCAAGTCAGGTTTCAAAGGCCAGGGCTGTTTACAGTTACAAAGGCAACAAACTACAAACCCCAGGCAACAAACTGCAACAGAGTTCAGGCATATCTGGCCTGTAGCCAGGTCAAGCATGTCCAGGCTAGATGGTTCCTGACAGGTCCCCCTTTTTTATTTTTTGAAGTAATATCCTCCCAGGAACTCCGCCTGTCTTAGTTTGTCAGGACACACACTCAGTCCTCACCCGTCATCGGTCAATGGCCTACTAATGTCACCATGGCCTGTCTTAGGTTGGTAAAGAGTGCTCCTGATCTTACCCATCATTGGCTGTCAAGTTCAGCTCACGGAGGCAGAGGGTCTTATCACATACTAGTCGTGTGTGCCCTCTGTTCGAGATCGCTCATCTCCAAGCGACAATGATGAACTTGCAGGGGCCTTGCTTGAATGGTCTCAATCTGTTACTTAATAAATGCCATGAGGTTGTTGAATAATACTGGCCGTAATGAAAGCAAAAGCAATAAACTAACGAGGGGGCCCCACAGTGGCAAGAGGTAAGGGAACAGTCCATTGAGCCCGGTCCAGAGTGGATTGGTGGTCAACTCCTTTCTTCTCTTCTCCGAGTCTTCTTGCAGCCACTTGGTTTTGTCTCTTACAATTCCAGATTTGTTGGCATAGAAACAGCATCTTTCCTGTAAAGCCAAACAAATACCTCCCTGCTCTGCAGCAAGTAAGTCTAAACCTCTTCTATTTTGTAATA
>PVJH01031921.1:0-23211 GCA_004026705.1 Nesogale talazaci
TGTGCAATTGACTATCATTCCTCAGCTTTTAGAATGAAGTTCTCAATGTGCATGAGTGGGGGAGTGGGGAGTGTTTTGAGTCATTTGCTCATATCTGTTTGATTAATTAGAATTTTCTTTGAAGGGAAGAAAGAATATTGGCAAATAGAGCGAGAGGAAAAAATATTGGCAAATAGAAATGGCAGGAAACATGCCATTGGTGCATGTGTTTCCATTCCTATGTTTGGAAGGATAGCCTGGAGTTGTCACCTGCTTAATCAGCCACACTAGTCATCTTGGTCCTCTTTATGTCCAGAAAGCTATTGTTTTTGTTCTGACACCTGGTTCCCAAATCATGTGCTCATTGGACTCCACAGGTCTGCTTCGAGCTCTGGGTTTGCAGAGTTTTGACTTCCTTCCCCTTCCCTGAAATCCGGACTCTGACATTCCACTTTGTCCTTCTGCTTCCTGGGGCCTTGGTGTACACCTGACAGAGATAGGATTCCATCGCTTTTTGTTGCCTGTGTCTCTGGGCCTGTTGTTAGGTGTCATTGATCCATCATGACCCTGTGCACAGCAGGACAAAGTGTTGCAGAGTCCTGCGCCATCCTCACAATCGTTCCTATACCTGACTCCATTGGTGAAGCCATTTTGTCTATCTACGTATCTCATCAAAGGCCTTCTTTGCCACCCCTTCACTTTATCAAACATGATGTTTCCTCCAGAGACTGATCTCTCCTCACAATATGGCCAAAATATGTAAGACTAAGTCTTGCCAGCCTTGTTTCTAAGTAGCACTCTAGCCTTATTTCTTCCAATACAGACCGATTTGCCCTGCCCTCTTAGCAGTCACTGGTACTTCCAATACTGGGGCGTCACAGTTCAAATTCACCTATTCTTCTGTGGTTTTCCTTGTTCATTGTTCCACTTTCAGAAGCATATGATGCAGTGGAGAATACCATGGCTTGGGTCAGGCACATCTTAGTCCTCAAGATGACATCCTTGCTCATCAACACGCTGAAGAGGTCTTGTGCTGCAGACTTTCCTAATGCAATTATGTCTTTTGATCCCTTCACTGCTGCTTCCATGAGCACTGATTGCAGATGCAAGTAAAAATCCTTGACAGCTTCAACCCTTTTTTCTATTTTTCATGATATTACCTATCGGTCCAATTGTAAAAAATTTAGTCTTCCTTAACATTGAGTTGTAATACGTACTGAGGGTTACAATCTTTGATATTCATCAGCAAGTACTTCAAGTCCTCCTTACTTTCAACAAGCAAGTTCATGTCATCTGCACATCACAGGTTGTTAATAAGCCTCCCTCCGATCCTGATGGTATACTCTTCATGTAATCCAGCTTTTCTGATGAATTGCCTAGCATATAGATTGAACAAGTATGATCAGAGGAGACAACCCTGATAGACACCGTTCCCGATTTTAAACCAAGCAGTATTCCCTTACTCTGTTTGCACAACTGCCTCTTGGTCCATATACAAGTTCTGCGCGCTCTCAGTGAAGTGTTCTGGAATTCCCATTCTTCTCAAGATTATCCATAGTTTGTTACGGTCCACACTGCCGAATGCCTTGGCATTGGCAATAAAGTGCAGGTAACCATCTTTTCTAGAAATCTGTGCTTTTCGCCAAGATCCATCTGAGATCAACAACAATATCCCTTGTTCTATGTTCGCTTCTGAATCCGGCCTGAACTTCTGGCAGTTCCAACCTTTGTTGGATGATCTTCAGCAAAGTTTCACTTGAATGTTCTGTCGGGTCTTCTTTCTTTGAAAAGGATGCAGACACGGATCTCTTCTACTCAGTTGCCTGGGTAACTGTCTTCCATACTTGCTGGCATAGACGAGTGAGTGCTCCAGCGCTTCTTCAGCTCTGAAACATTTCAGTGGGTATTCCATCTGGGTTTAGTCTCTTGGATTTCCTTTTAAACCTAGCTAAGCCATAGTTTCTGGCAAACTGACTGAACCCTCACCCTGGCCTTCTGAAATTTGACCTTCTGTCTAATCTTACCTTGGCCTAGAGTAAATATAAAATAACTTCATTAAAAATAACTAGGTCTGCTCCTATTCTTAGCTTCATTTGAGCTGTACCCTACTTTGTTGATAAGCCAGGTAGATATTCTTTTCATTAAATTTTAACAATTGTAATGTTTGAGATCTGTAAGTACTGTGATGGTGATGATAATTTATGTATATGAGTATTCTTTAGAGTTTTTTTGGGGTGAGAGTTGTAAATTTTTTAATGTATAATTTTATATTTTTCTACTACTAGTTGATTGCCTGATTTCTAGGATAAATGTAAAATGAACCTTATTTATTTTATGCAAAAGTATTATACTCAGAAATTCAAATAGAGTGACTTTAAGCTTTTCAATAATGGGGAGGACAAAAAATAGTAAGATGGATTATAATGGAATAATAATTTTAGACTGTAATTTTAAAAGGAACTGCTCATGTTTTCTTACTTTTATTATCTAATTTGAATATTATGTTTTATTTATATCAAGATTTTAAAAGACACATTTGTGATCATTTATAGTAACTAAGTCTTAATTTCCAGTCTTTTCCCCAAAAGATTCTAATTGATGTCATTGAAACAGTTGGCCTGGGACTTAGAAAGCCACTTCCTTTGGCCCTGATATGCGAAAGTGTGTTGTTTGTAACTAATTTAGCAAATTATAGAAATGATCCCTGAAAGTATAGTCTGTGTATATAACTAATTTAAACAAAATTCATAGGATATAGTCTTAGGTTTCAGAAGCCTAAGAAACAAGACCAATATCACTTCTTTGGACACATATTTATTTTCTCCTGCTTCTAGGGTTACAGCTGAAGTAAAGCACAACACCACTAATACTGTGGTGTGCAGAGTGCAGGGGGAATGGAATAGTGTTCTTGAGTTCACTTACAGCAGTGGGGAGACGAAGTATGTGGACTTGACTACATTGAGAGTGACGAAGAAAAGAGTAAGACCTCTGGAGAAGCAGGATCCATTTGAATCCAGGTACTGTCCAGTTTACTATCTTCATCATAAAATCTCTTGAAAAGTATTAGCATCAATAAAAAATCGACACCTTATTAGAAAAATAAGCAAAGGACATAAAGAGGGTGTTTCCTAAGAAAATAAAATATGTTCCATATAATTCAAATTTGAAGGAACACAAAAACAATATAGCAAATTAGTTTTCAAATAATACTACCTCTTTTAAGAAGTGTGGACAGGCAGGCGTTTTTATACCACTGGTTAGACCATACTCTGGTCAAAATCTTCTAGATAGTACTAGGAAACATTACACTACAAGGAAACATTTAGTCTCTTAAATTCACATACATAGACCCAAGCAATTTATTACTGTGTAAATGAGTTAAATATCCTTTGATCAAAGGCTTGGATTGGATTTTTAAAAATAAAATAGAATAATTGCATGTTTTTTCTAGGGATTCGTCTGAAAGGAGAATTTCTCGAGTCTTCTGCAGACTCCTGTGGCTCTCTCAGACCTTTTCAGAGGGGGGGGGAGGACAAGGTCAAAATTACCTTTATAATACTAACGTGCTGTTTGACTTTTTCACTGTATTGACATTTATCCTGATGACTATGGTAAGTAATATTGCTGGACCTCAGATCTACCAAGGTTGGGGCATTACACTGTTTGTGTAGTTACACCATACTTGTGCATCATTGCCATGTGCTCTCATTTTTTTAAAGCCAGTTTTCTTACAGTTTTTGATGAAGCAGTGTACATTATTAACTCTGGACCACAAGTAGCACATGTGTTTTGCATTCTCTGTGTGACAAGTTGTGAGTATGCATAAAGCACTTGTGCTGCTTGCTGGAGAGGGCGCTGTCGCAGGAGGACAAGCACTTCTGCAGTTGTGTGAGTTGCAGGCTCTTTATGAAACACCTCTATACTGAAAAGAATGCTGGCACACTGTGGCAATCCTCTCGAGTTTGGGGCAGACGTTTGTTTTCCTCATAAGTTTTGTGTGTGTGACATCTCAAGGAAATCAGTTAATATTTGTGCTAATTGAAAATTAAAAATTTGCAAAACATACTCATAGAAATTGCGTGGAATTGGAAGTGATGTTTAATGAATTTGACTTTTTTTCATTTTATAAACAGATGTAAACATCTGAAAGACCTACATTGCTCAGTGAACCAATATTTTTCAAGTGGTCAACACATAATTGTAATATATTGAAAGTGCATGTTAGTGAACTGGATTTCTGTATAACTATGAAAAGTTAATTGACATTTTTCAATTGCAGCCAATCTTAAGAAGCCACCACTGGCCAAGTTTTGATAAGAGTATTCAAATATCCCCTCCTTTTCCAAGTGTGCTCTCTCTGTGAGGGCAGATTTTCCTTATACACTGTAACTGAGACACTAACCTAGCACAACAGATTGAATGAAGAAGCTAAGATGGATAATTTGGCTATTAAGATCGGGCTTCAAAATATTCATGGAAATAACAGATAAATGGAATCTTTTTACAAAGTCTTGAAAGTCCATTCATATTAACTCAAATACTAAAGATATCTGCAAAAATGAAAACAGTGACATCTCTTCCACCATTTTTCATGTAACTAAGTATTTCAAGGTTTTTCGGGTTCAATGTCTAATATAGCAAATAGCAGAGACAAAATCTATATAAGGACAAATGCTCTTTGAGATCCTCCATAATTTTAAAAGCGTGTAAGTATTCCTTACCAAAAAAATTTGAGAGCTCCCTCTCCATAGAAATAATAGGAGAAAGTGTGTAGAGATTTAGGTATAAATATGTGGTAAGGAACACTGTAATTTCCAACTCCATAAGTTTGTTTGGGACTTCCAAAGAATGTTTGAAGCAATTTACTGATGTCCAAGATTAATAGCACAGAAAAATGTGCCCTGTGCATTGGTAAATGAAAAAAGGCCAAGTCAGTATTATTAGGGCCCGTTTTCAATTGTGTGTGTGTGTGTAACATGTTACTCATGATAAAATATGCCCACACCCACACAAACAAACACACACAAGATGGTGTGCGACTTGACGTACACCCTGTTAGCATAGTAGACCCAAGAAATTGAAAAAAATACATATATGATCTTCAGTATCAGCAAATGACCAAAAAGTTAAAACAACTCAAATGCCTCCATCATGGATGAATAAAATGTAGTACAGTCCTACTGCAGAATATCAAATTGAAATAAAACAGAATAAAGAACTGATGGCTGGTTTGTTTGCAGTGAGGGTCAGTCATAAATACATTAAGTGAAGTACAGTGGACACAGAAAGCCACGTTCCATGATTTCATTTGTTTCAACTAAGACAAAATAGACTAATGTGGAGAAAAGATGTGACTGTTAATGGATACAGAGTTTCTTTGGGGAGTGATAAAATTATTTTGAAATTAAACTAGGATGGTTGTCCAACTCTATGATTACCGAGTGTCACTGAATTGAACACTTTAGATGTTTTTTTTCTGTGGTAGATGAAGTATATCAAGAAAACTTTTATTTTTAGATTTTCAGTAAGTATAATTATGAGTGTCACTGTCAAGTGTTAAGAATGTTGGTAAGGAAGTGGAACTCTAACTTTCTCCTGTAAATAGTATAGCCACTTGGAGAAACAGCTTGACAATTTCTTACAATGGTTATTATACACTTACTATGTGAATCAACAATCTTACTTCTAGGTACTTATCCAAGGAAAAAACATTTTCACTCCAAATCTCTTTGTTTTTTTCCTCCACTCCCCATAGTAACCCAAAAGTGGCAGCAACCCATCAGCTGACACAGGAAGTTAGAGAATAATAATACTTTCTAGATGACTTTAGTTCAATAAAATTATAGAAAAGGCAAATCTTGTTTTAAGAAAGATACTTCAGCTGTCCAGGAACAAGAGGGAGGCAGTTTGGGGGAGGATGGTTCTGTGCTCTTCTCTTGGTGGTCATCTTATAACTGTATATGCTTATGAAAAGTCATTTAGTGTTGTATTGGAATCTGGTGGATTTTACTGTATGTAAATCATAACGCAGTGTAACTGGTTTAAAAGTAATAAGTAAAGGTATAGGCTAAGGAAAAGATGCCTGTGTTTTCAAAACTTATAAAGTCATGTGGGTGGTACAAATGGTTAAGCAATCAAATACCCGCTGAAAGGTTGGCAGTTGAAGCTCAGTCAGAGACACCTTGGAGGACAGACGTGGTGTTGTGCTTCTGAAAGTCACAGCCTTAGAAAAGAACCTGTGGAGCAGTACTCCTCTGTGCACACACAACAGTGTGTCTGAGTCACAATCAACTGGGCAGCAGCCACCACCACCAACATAAAACTCCATATCAATGTGATAGTGATTCACGCTGGCATTACCTTTTCCCCCCAAGATTACTTAAACCACACAGAGTCTATTCTTTGTAAATTTTAGAGTCGGGCTGTCCACTTTTCTTCTCTCAGCTGTGTTTCATAGCTCTATAGTTGTTAAACTTATTCCTAAGTATTTCATATTTTTGGTACAATTGAAAATAATATTTATCATTTCGGTTTCCTATTGTTACTATGGTACAATGTGTTAGGTGTTGGGTTGCTAATGGCATTGTCAATACTCAAAGCCCACCAGTTGCTAGAAAAAGTTGAGGCTGTTTGTTTGTTTGTTTGTTTGTTTTGAGGCTGTTTGCTTTTATAAAGACTTCTATTCTTGGAAACCCTGTGGAGCAGTTCTGTTCTTTCCCAAAAGGTAACTTCTTGACAGAATGGAAGGTTCTATTCTAAAGGAATATCATAGATTTTTTAAACTTTAAGGTTATATCCTGCAATCTTGCTAACCTCACATCTTAGTTTTAGTGCCTTAACTAGTGTCTACAAGTATACTTTTGTATCTGCTTATAAAAGCAGTTTGGCACTTTCCAGTCTGTATACCTTAATGGCTAGCACAGAATAGAGTACAACAGGTAAAAGCAAGTATGTTTGACTTGTTCCCAGTTTTAGTATGAAGTAGTCAAGTCTTTCACTGTTAGACATGATTTTAGCTGTGTTTTTTATAGATAGCTTTTCCAGGTTGAAGAATTTCCCTTTTATTCTTGGTTGAGAGTTTAATCTTAAGTGGGGGGTGACTTTTATCACCTGTTTGGTTTTTTTTCTGAGTCTGTAACTGCATTTTTTTTTTAGTACATAGGATTGTTGAGGTTATCTACATATCACAATACTCGATCATAGCATCTACAATGATAGTCTCTTCTCATTCCTTATGTTGGTAGGAAATGTCTTTCCTCATCAGTCTGATTAGACATTTATTAAAGAACAAGATTTTGGTTTCATTGATTTGTTCTTCTTAATGTCTTCTGCTTTATTTTTCATTCATTTCTGTCCTTTTGTTTTTACTTTCCTTTTCCATTTACTTTGTGCCTCACTTGCTTTTCAGTTTTTCAGTTTCTTACATCAAACAAAAACTTTTTTCTAGAAAAGAAACCATGTGGGGCTTAGCAGACCAGACATTCTCTGTATCACTGTAGAATTCCTTGCTTTGAGTTCTAGTTTAACTGGTACAAAAACTGTAAGCTAAAAAAAAAAAAAAAAAAAACTTTACCAACTATCTTTTACATACCATAAAATTTTAAGTGTACATTTAAATGGCATAATAGTACAATTACTAGCATTATACAGCCTTAGAATGTTTTTTTTCCTCCCAAGATATCCCTCGTGCCCACTTATAGGTAATTTTAATATCTCCCCCCAATCTTAGGCAACCACTAATCTATCTCTACTAATTCACCTTTTCACAAATGGAACCAGACAACAAATATGTGCTAACTGTGCCTGGCTTCTTTCATGCAGCCTAATGATTTTTATATATGTCCATGACGTATCGTGATGTTCCTTTTTATTGTTGCATAAAATCCAAGGGTTTTTGTTTGTACATTCCCATACAAATGCTTTCTTTTTATTATTTCTAATAAATCATTTTATTGGGGCTCTTACAGATCTTAAATATTCCATATATCAATTGTATCAAAAACATCATTTGTACATATGTTACCATCATCATTTTCAAAATATTTTCTTTCTGCTTGAGCCTTTAGTATTAGCTCCTCTTTCTTTCCCTCCCTCCTACCCTTATGGACCCCTGATAAATTATTATTTTTATATCTCACACCACCCTCTGTCTCCCTTCACCCACGTTTTTGTTGTTCGTCCCACTGGGCAGGATGGGGAGTGTTACATGTTGATCATTGGAGTCGATTCTTCATCTCTCTCTCCTCCCTCCACCTGCCCCCATTGCTGTTCTGGAGGGGTTTTTCTGTCCTGGATGTCCAGAGCTCTTAGCTATACCAGTGTACAAGCTCTGGTCTAGCCAGATTTGTAAGGTAGAATAAGGGGTCATGATGGGGTGGGGGAAGCATTAAAGAACTAGAGGACTGTTCTTGAGCAACGGTTCTCAACCTGGGCGTTGAACAGCCCTTTCACAGGGGTCACCCAATTCATAACAGTAGCAGCATTCAGAAGGTTGAGAACCACTGTTCTAGGGGAAATGTTATATATTCCATTGGTGCTATGCTGCACCGTGGCTGACTCGTTCCTTCTTTGTGACCCTTCTGTGAGAGAATGTCCAATTGCCTACGGATAGGCTTCGGGTCTTATCTCAGACCTCATATCATATGCATCAATTTATTTGTTTGTTTGGGGTCTTGGGACACCTGATCCCATTAACACCTCATGATCAGATAGGCTGGTATGATTCTTCCATGTGGACTTGTTGCTTCTCTGCTCGATAGCTGCTTATTTAAGTATATTTGTACACTTATATACGTGCCTGCCTATCTATCTATCTATCCATCTATCATCTATCTATCTATCTCTCTCTATATATATCTGTTTATTTTTGAGCCTGCCTATATTTGTTCCTCTAAATGTCCTTTGCCTTCTGATTCTTTCCTCTATTTCCTTTTACTTTCTTCCTCTCCCACTATCATGTCCGACCTTCACTCAACACTCCTTACATTCAGCTACATTGTCCTTGAATAGACCCCACCAGGCATTCCACACCCTTCCCTCCATCGATTTTAGACCTCTTATTGTTCCTTTGTCCCTGGGTTTGTGGGCTCCCCTTCCCTTTCTTCTACCTCCTCCTCTCCCATGTTCCCACGGAGCCATTGGCCCCGTTCTTTTCTCTCACGATTGGTTACCTTGTACATCTTATATGGATAGACATGGGGAAAAGAAAAAGGAATAAAAAGAAAAGAAGGCCTATAAATAGTTGCAGGTCTGTCTGATGACCCTTCTGAATATTTTCCAAGTGGATCTGGTGAAGTGCCAGGCCCTGCCCGTCGATTCCAAAGTCTATTTTTGGGATTCCTTGGGGACTTCATTGCTTTGCTCCCCTCATTGCTCTGTTGCGCTCCCTTTGTGTTTCACTCCAGTGTGGAGGGGTCAGACCGGGGCACAATACCTGCACTGTGCCTCCAGTGCTGTGCCCCTTGATACTGGGTCAGTGAGGGGATGTCGTGTCTCGTGGGGAGGCCGACCCCATGGTCCTCTCTGGGCATTGGCTGCCCTGAGCAGGAATGTCCTTAAGGCTTGGCTCTTGGTTTGCTTCCTGAGGTCTGGACAGACCTGCCCCTCTCCCAGGGCTGTATCTTCTGTAGTTCATTCTTCTTCTGAGGGGGTCGATGCAACTGTGACTGGGGCCAGCTCCCATACGAATATTTTCAGTAAACATGAGTTTTTTTCATTTCTATTGCGTATATGCCTAAGATTGGAATTGTGGAGTTGGATGGTAATTTTGAAGATGTTTGGCTGGTTTTCTGATTTCAGACGGTTATGGAAAAATGTGACCGAATCCCTGAGGGAATCTGAAATTGATAAGGCTACGGAGCATAAGCGGACCCTGGAAGAACGCCAGAGGACTGAGGAAAGGCATCGGACTGAAACAGGCACCCCTTGGAGAACTAAATATTTCATTAAAGAGGCAAGTTCTACATGCCTTCATACTGAAACTCTTCATGTACCCAGCGAGAACTTGAGCATAGTGGCTATCTCTCTTAAATCTTTCTTCCAGCTTTTCAGTCATAATGATAGAATGTACAGTTTAGATCTTACTGCCTTTGGTACTGCATCTGAATTTCTGCGTTCATTTTCAGAGAACACATTTTAAGAGCGGCATGAGAAAGTTGCATGCACAGAAGATAGTCGAGTGACTAGAATCTGCATCATTTTAGGGAAAATAATAAAGCGGGCCATATTTAGCCGAGAAAACAGAAAGTTGGAGCTGTTCAATTTAACTTTTTAAAATACACTGGTTTTCTCATGTAGAAACAGACGGCAATTGGGTTACGCCCCTGGCTGCTAACCAAAAGGGTCAGTAGTTTGAACCCCCCAGAGAATCACAGAGAAAGATGAGGCCGCGACAGCCTGTAGGGGTTGCTTGAATTTTAGTTGAACTTGTGGCATTGGAGACCATAAAGGACGTCTTTTTTTTCTGTTTGTACAGTAGAGCTAGCCAGAACTACCAGGAAGCAAATGTGGGGCTTATAAAACAACTATGTCTAAGAGCCAAAAGCATCCTATGAAAATAAGAAAGTCTGTCTTATAGTAATGTATTCCAATTGCTAAAACTCTACAAGTGCAGAGCATGCTTTTTGTAAAAGGTTTTTTTTTTGGGGGGGGGGGGAGGGCAATCACTGCTCTCCAGTGGCGGGAGTAGGAGGCCCAGCCCCACTGCTGGAATTGAACCTCCGTCCCAGTGGGCCGCAGTCCCGCACACAACCACTATGCCACCGGGGCTCAGCCCTATGTTTTATGCACTGTATTTTTTTTATAGACTTTTGAAGTCTTCTCCAAATGTAAAGATGTAAAATTGTTGTTGCTATTCATTACTTCCTGATAGCAGGTGGGGAACACTCCATCCCTGACTGTGGGAATATTAACCAGGAATTATAGGTTGCTTGCCTTTCAGACATTGCAAAGACTGAAAGGGTGCATGAGTTGTTAGGTAACCCTGAAAGATATGGGGACTAGACTGCTAGTTTATAACATGTCCTTCTCTCTATTTAACAGAGAGGTATCCATCTGCTCGATGTCAGGATCCCTTTTGACTTGTGACTCTCTGTATGAGTCTTTTGTTGTTTTATCTATACAAGACATGCATGGTAGAATGGGAGGGAGAAAAATGAACTGCTACCAAGGGCTCAAGTAGAAAGAAAATGTTTTGAAAATGATGATGGCAACTTATGTACAAATGTGCTTGACACATGTATGGATGTATGGATTGTGATAAGAGGTGTAAGAGCCCCCAATAAAATGATTTTTTTAAAAAAAGATATGCGTGAGGGCTGAGCCCCAGTGGCGTGGTGGTTGTGCGTGGGACTGCGGCCCACTGGGACGGAGGTTCAATTCCAGCAGTGGGGCTGGGCCTCCTACTCCCACCACCGAGAGCAGTGATGGCCCCCCCCCAAAAAAAAAAAAAGATATGCGTGATAGGTAATCTTAAGAAGACAGCTACTGGGGACTGAGCCCCAGTGGTGTAGTGGTTGTGCGCGGGACTGCAGCCCACTGGGACGGAGGTTCAATTCCAGCTCCCAGGAACAAAGGCTGGGCCTCCTACTCCCACCACCTGAGGGCAGTGATGCCTTAAAAAAAAAAATTGTTTAAGCTATCCAGTATTATGGAAGTGTGTTCACATTGTAAATTGCTCTTGACTTCTGAAATCTGACCACTTCAGAAACGCTTACTTAGTTCCTCCTCTGTCCCCTTCTCATGAGCACAGTCAGCATAGTCTCTCTCCGGCTGAAAGGACTGCAGAGAACATCACTACTGGAGTTAAAATACTGAAGGGTTCTGTGGTCAAAAAAAAAAAAAAGTTTGATCCAGGACATACTGAAAGAAGATGGAGAAAATACTCAATTTCTATACTAAACAGGAACTAGTCACTATTCAGCCATTTCACGAGGTAACTTATGATCAAGAAAGAACAGTACTTTGGAAGGAAGAACTTTAAGCTATACTAGCCAAAGGCATCAAGCAAAAACAAGGCTCCAGAAATTGATGGCGTACTCATTGAAATGTCTCAACAAGCCCATTAAACCCTAGAAGCACTCACTCATCTATGCCAAGAAATTCTGAAAGACTGTTCCTTGACCTGCCAAATGGAAAATCTACATTTGTGTTCATTGCAAAGCCAGGTGACCCAATAAGAGAGAAAACTCCATTAATATCAGATGCAAGTAAAATTTTGCTGAAGATAATTTCAAAAACCGTTACAACAGGACATTGACAGGGAACTGCTAGAAATTTGAGCTGGATTCAGAAGAGGACATGGCACACAGGAAATCGCTGCTGCCTTAGATGAATCTTGACTGAAAGAGAATGTCATAAAAATGTTCATTTATGTTTTATTGACTATGCCAAGTTAGCCTCTGAATCAAGACAGATATGGATAGTCTTAAAAGGAATGGGATTTCCAGAATACGTCCTTGTGTTCATGTTGAACCTGTGCGTAGATCAGCAGGCAGTTGCATGAACAGGACAAGAGAATACTGCGTGTTTTAAAATCTGGATGGATGAGTTACAAGGTCATGACCTCTCCCCATACCTAATTCAATCTGCATACTGAGCAAACAATCTGAAAAGCTGGACGACGTGAAGAATAGTGGCTTTGGGGAAGGAGAAGGCTTATGAACAATGTGTGATGTGCAGATGACACAAGCTGGTGCTCGCTGAAAGCGAGGAAGACTTGGCTTGCTGATCAGGACCAAGGGCAGTAGCCTTCAGTCTGAATTGCAGTTCAGTGCTAAAAAGATCTTTGCAGCTGGATCGATAGCAGCATGACCAGTGGAGAATAAACAGAAATTATTTCATTTTACATGCATCCAGAGTCAATGCTCATGGGAGCAGCAGTCAAGAAATCCAACAACACAGTGTATTTGGCAAATCTACACGAGAGCAAAGATGTCACTTTGAAGTCTAAGATGCACCTTACCCGTGTCATGGTATTTTCATTCTAATGTGCATACGAAAATCGGACAGTCAATATAGGATACTGAAGAAGAAATAGGTTCATGTGATATATGATGGGGACAAAGAACATTCAAAGCACTACAGACTGCTATAAGAACCAGTTTATCTTGGAAGAAGTACATCTAAAATGTTCTTAGAATTGAATGTTCTTAGAATCTTCTTCGCACATACTAGAGACATGTTATCAGAAGGGACACATCCCTGGGAAAGAATAGCATACTTGGTAAAGTGGAGGGCCAGTGCAAAAGAGGAAGGCCGTCAAGGAGACTGATGGCCTGACAGACCCCAGGGCTGCACGAATGGGCTCAGGCACAGGGACAATCATGGGAGGTGGGTCACCTTACGCAGTGCAGAGGGCAGCTTTGAGTCAGAAGCTACTCCATGACACCTGACGACAGCAAGCAGCACAGACTAGACTAGACTTGTCCTTATGCCTTATGCATTACAAAGAAATGCCCCATCTCTGCTTCCATTCTGTACCAACAGGGGAGTGAACCTGCAGGTCTGAGAAAAGAATGGTAGACAAGTTGGTTCAGCGATTGATGTTCACTTATTCAGTCACTGGTTTATGATGACCTCTGCGTTGGTTATTGGGATTAATTTGGAAGCAAAATCAATATGATCCTTTTATTACTATTAAGTTTACTTTCTTGTCGGAGAGAAACTACTATAGAAATATACAAGAGCGGCTGAGCCCCGGTGGCGTAGTGGTTGTGCACGGGACTGCGGCCCACTGGGACCAGATAGTATTCATCTATCACATCTGCTCTGAGATGGATCACATTAGGGAGGTACTGCATAGAGTGGGAGAAAAATGTAGAACAGAACTCAGTGTCAGGGTGCAGCAGCACAAAGGTCTGACTGGGACACCTTGCTCTGTTAATGGCCCTGGCCCTGAATACAGGAAGGGATGCAGGTAGAAATGTAATAAACTTTCATGTCTACAAGTTAAAAAAAAAAAAAAAAGAACCCAGTGTCATTTTTTTTTAAGACCAGGCTTCCTGGGCATATGGAGACTTGTGGGAAACCCTGAAACGATGCCCCTTAGTTACCCCTCAGCTCTAGAAATGATCTTACTTCCATGGCTCAAATTTCAGCCAAATAGCCTAAGGGCCAGGAAGGTTGCCACACCTTAACATAATCAACTATTTGAGACCCAGAACACGGTACTTACCTAAGGACAGGATTCAGAAAGCTAAGATAGGAAGAATGGAACAGGGAAGAAGTAAGGTGTATGATGTTAAATGATGGTGATTTCTATCAGTGAGATGAAATAAAATTATTTATGAGTTGATGAATGGAAAACTGATCTACTCTGTAAACCTTCACCTGATTCATAATAGAAAGTTATTTGAAAATAAAGAATGGATTGGGAGATGCCAAGAATGAAGGTTACTGATTCTAATTAGGAGACTATTGTAGTCTAGACAGGAGATGATAGTATAGTGGCTTATTATATAAGACTGGTCATGTTTGTGATCAGGTGATGACTGCTGAGAAGTTTTCTGTAATGCACTTGTCTTAGTCTCACTCATCAAGGTACCTTTAAGAAAAAGTGCAATCAAAACAATGGCTTCCAAGGGGATCTGCTGGGTCCTGTAAATTCAAGGCAGAAAAGCTAGCTCAACAGGTATGGCAACTATTTAGGGGGAAATTTCAAACAGGTAATATTGATAATTTTCTCAAAGTTCACGGGACAATCGTAGGAGCTTATATGACATTTTAAGAATATTAAAAACTGCATTAGTGAAAAAGAAACTAAGAGTGTTGTGCCAGGGAATGTTTTTTTTTTCTCTTTTTTTTTTGGGGGGGGGGGGGGGATCACTGCTCTCTGGCGATGGGAGTAGGAGGCCCAGCCCCACTGCTGGAATTGAACCTCCGTCCCAGTGGGCTGCAGTCCTGCGCACAACCACTACACCACTGGGGCTCAGCCCTAGGGAATGGTTTTTTCATCATGGTGATAGATTTGCTTATCTTTGAGAATTTCCTTGGGCAACCTTACCCCTCCCATCCTCCAGGGCTGATCTTGCCCCCTGAGACTTCTTTTTATTCCCAAACTCAATAAACACTGAAAGGGGAGTACGGTTCCAATCCTTTAAGGATGTCAGATTTCTGTTTTTACATGATCCAGAAAGAAGAGTGCGGCATCTGCATGGGAGGGTTGGAGAGAGGGAAACACTGCCTACAGAAGGATGCGACTCTGTGAGCAACAGATGGGCCTCTTGAGCACCATCTGCTCACCGTCACAGAATGTTCAGCAGGCAGAGGGGAGGAAAGACCCCAATGGCAAGCACAAAGGAAGTGGGGAAAGCGCTGTTACCTTGTGAGGACTGCAATCTCTTTTCCAAAACACAGAATCCATGTGAATTGTTGAACGGAGACCCAATTGGCCATATAAATCTTGACCCAAATCATGATATAAAAGAAGTGTATAGGCTGAGCCCCGGTGGCGTAGTGGTTGTGCGCGGGACTGCGGCCCACTGGGACAGAGGTTCGATTCCAACTCCACAGGGGCAAAGGCTGGGCCTCCTACTCTCGCCACCCGGGCAGTGATGCCCTAAAAAAAAAAAGAAGAAGCGTATAGACGTATACATTTATCAAAGGATGCTATTTCTAGACACTGTCTTAACATTTTTGATATTTTTTTCAAAGGTCCCTGATTTTGTAGCAGTACTTTTTACTTATACACACACACATCAATGTAAGACATCAAGATATCAACAAATTGGAAGAGACGTGGAGGTTCAAGAGAATAGATGCCCCTTTCTTTTTTTAAATAATTTTATTGGGGGCTTTTACAGCTCATATAATCCATACATCATATAATCCATACATCCATACATATAAGCCACACATCCATACATTTGTACATTTGTTGTCACCATCACTTTCAAAGCATTTTCTTTCTACTTGAGCCCTTGGTATCAGCTCCTCTTTTTTAACCTCCCTCCCCTACTCTCGTGAACCCTTGATAAATGATAAATTATTGTTATGTTCATGTCTTACTCTGTTCACTGTCTCCCTTCACCCGTGTTTCTGTTGTTCATCTCCCTAGGGGGTGGGGAGTAGAGATGTCCTTTTTGAGGGAGGTGATGGTGCTTCTAGTTTGGGTTGTTGATTTTTAAAATATTGAAGAAGTGATTTTTTTTTCTGCTTGTTTCAGGGAGACGGTTGGGTTTATCACAAGCCCCTGTGGAAAACCGCTTCAGCAGCCCAAGCCGCAGAGTGATGTGGGCACAGTAAGACCCAACCGAGACAGGTTCTTCTTGTTTGCCCTCACCCACTGCACAGTCGCTGCCCTGCGGGACCTGCTTCCTGATCGCACAGACTGAACCTCAATCGCTCAAAATGAATGTCCCTGGTAGGCCAGAGCAGCACCGAAGCAAGACCAGTGTGGGTGAAGCACAATGGCCCTCTGACCGCCTTGTTCCATGTGACGTGTGCAATATCAACCTAAAACCTTCCACTAGAGCCCTAGATGACTGCTCCTGTAGCTCCTAAAGCTAGGACAGAAGCTTAGCCCTGTGTGCACAGTGGCAGCGGATATACACACCCGTGGGAACCAGCGATTGCTCAATCCCTCCTTAAAGTAAAAAGTGAAATCTCTTTCCAAGTGTGTGCTTTGCTTTCTGTTAGGAACTGAAGTCTCCGCTACTCTTCCAAACAGACCACAAAGAGGAGGAGGATGGCCCAGACGCGGCGTCAGCCATTGTGCCTGAGATCAGTGTTAAAAAAAATCCACTCACTTGTAGTAACCAGACCTTCTCTTTCTTCACCACGACAGGGTGCCTGTGTCTGAGGAACTCCTGTCCCTGTCCACCTCTGTTGGAACACTTTTTAAAGCCTCTATTTATAAAGTGATTAGAATTATAACCATGAGAATTTTACTTCTGAACATTTTAATATACTTGAAAACAACATTGACTTGAAAATTTTCAGAACATTTTTCAATATCTAGTTTTATTAAATATTACACTTGAGAGACACTTTTTTAAAATGTGCCCCTGTTGCTATGATTTTTGGCCTTCAAGAACTAAGGCATTAAATAGCAAATATCAAAAAATAAACAAAACTGTTACTTTTTCTCCTTTTTTTTCACGTATAGGTTGATTTACAGTATTATGTGCTGTCCCCTGGATAAGTCTGCTTTATGTCTGTTCACTCAGAATGTAGTCCAGCTATTCATATTTGTCCTTACGAGAGCATGTCAAGATGCGGTTCTATTTCATTTTCAAGGAAACCGAAAAGCTGAAGAAAAAATAGGAAATAAACTATCAAGAAATTGTACTCAGGTGTATGTTTTTTTAAAATAGTATTTGATTGAGGCTGAAGAATTGCAGGCGATTAGAAGAACAGTGCTAATTAAGGCTTCCCCACGCACTCGAGTATTCATCGAGCACTTGCCTTGGCGGTGCTCAGCTTTTGTTGCTACAGCGACCGTCATGCGCCCCGAGCAGGGCCTTCCTCTGCCGCCTTCCTCTGCGTCTCCTGAGCGGTCTTCCAGTCAGGCTGTGGAACGTGGGCCTGCTGTGCACCAGCCATGGGAGGGCTGTGTCTGCTGCCTCTTCATCAAGTTAAGCTGTGTGCTCTGATAAATTGTGTTTCATTAAAGAGTTTAATAGCGTGAAAACAAAACAACTTTTTTCCAACAAATTGTAACTAATAAGAAAAAGAATTGGTTTCCACACCATTTTAATGATTCTCTTGTTCGTTTTTGCTGTGAAATGCACTGAAAAATCTCAAAATGAGTCCTACATAGTTCATGTGTTGGGAAAATTGAAAAATAATAAACTAGCAAACAATGATGGCTTTGACTGTTTTGTAAATGGAGGGAAATAGAAGGTTATATGTAGTAGCGTTCTTACCGTATTCACTTGGGACGGGACATTGGTTTTACTCTTAAAATTCTTATCTTGAGCAATCTCCAGTTTAGGGAATAACTGTAATAGGTATTTTTATGATTCTGTTTCACTCTCAATTACCCTTAGGCATCAGGACAGATTGCAAGACTAGAAAATGGAACCAGAGATGGCTTGCTTGTCTGAACTCTTTGCATGTCCATTGATCCCTTAGTGGTTTGGCTGTTTACATAACAAATGAAGTGCAGTTTGAAAATTCAGATGAAAAGCAATATATTTATGAGTCACTAAAATCAATCCCAATTTACTGTTAGCTTTTTTATTTTTAAGATTTTATTGGGGGCTGAGTCCCGGTGGCGTAGTGGTTGTGCACGGGACCGCGGCCCACTGGGACGGAGGTTCAATTCCAGCAGTGGGGCTGGGCCTCCTATTCCCACCAGCGGAGAGCAGTGATGCCCCCCAAAAAAGATTTTATTGGGGGCCCCTTTAATTCTTGTTGCAATCCATGCATCAGTTGTATCTGACATATTGATACATATATTGCCATCGTTATTTTCTAGACATTTACTTTCTATTGAACCCTTGGGATCTGCTCCACACACCCCTCCCCCCCCCATGGCCCTTGATAGATTATAGATTATTGTTCTTTTCACATCTCACACCGACCGTTGTCTTCCTTCCCTCCAGTTGCTGTTGTTCTTCCCCCTGAATGGGGGTGGGTGGGTGTGGTTATGTGCCCTTCATTGCGATCCGTGCCCCTTCCTCCTCATCTCTTTCCCTCTACCCTTTTGGGATTGCTATTCCCATTCCTGTTCCTAGGTTCCGTGTGTCCTGAGCTTCATCTCTGACAAATAGACCTATGTACATGAGCCCATGCAGTCGAGTGTGGGAGGCAGCACTGGGGTCATGATGGTGGAGGGTGAGGTGACCTCAAGGGGTCGATGGCATTTTGTGTGACACATCGGTGCTCGACTGCACCCTGATTGACTTTTCCCCTCCCCATGACCCCTGTTGGGGGATGTTCCACTGTCCACAGATGGGCTTTGGGTCTCTGCTCCGATCCCCCTCATTCTCACCAATGGTTTTGTTATCTGTTATGAAGCTTAGGATCCCATTGCCCAGTCCCAGTGACACTTATGATTGCATTGGCTGGTGTGCTTTGATTAACTGTTGACAGCAGTGCCACACTGCCACTTTAGAATTTCTTTTGCCTGTCCCATCTTCTGAAAGACGTCCCATTGCTTGTGTGTGTGTGTGTGTGTGTGCGTGCGCGCACACTCGCATGTCCATGTATGTCCCTCTTTACCTGCTTCTTTCCTTTAGATTAGACTTAATACCTGTGGGTTTGGTTTTTTACATTTTTTCCTTCTGGTTATTAGGTATTGTGTGTTCAGAAACCAAAGTCCAGAGAATTTGGTGACAGAATTTTTCAACCTTTGGGCAGGGGTGGATTGGGGTGGGGCTATTTTTTAAACTATAGTGACATTACAGTACTATCCTATGCCCTCTGAAAAATTTATATACCCAGCTGCATGTTCCAGTTAATTACCATTGAACAGAGACATTTTAAGTCCTTAAAGGTAAATTCACTTTGTGTATTGGGTGAGCTATCATATCTGCATATTGATTCACTAAACTTTGCTTCATATTTTCCCTAATATATATCATCATCATCAGAAATAATTGTAATTATTGAATACTTTTAGATATAATTCTAACATCTGTCCTTTGCTTCTATGATAAGTATGTGATACTTGATAAACCAGCTTATACAGGTGAATTCTCTAAATTGACAAGTAATCAACTAAGTGAAAATTCTTTAATATATGATATATATAACACAAACATATATCCTTAAAGTGAGAGCTAACTTGAGCACGCCCCCCTGAAGAAAGGCAAATTACTGTAAGTGCTTCAGAATCTACATTTTGGAGAGGGGTTTGCAGCTACTGCAATGCTATAAGGTCAACAGTGATTTGGTAATAATTCTACCAGATGGAGTTTAAAAATACGTAAGTCACATAAATGGAAACTCTAAGAAGATAAATATATTCCAGTGGTATAAAATCCCTACTTTGTTCTAAAACCAAGTTGCACAAGAAACACATAGTACAACCCTATGCAAGTAAGTCTTGGACTGAGCCCTGGTGGTGCAGTGGTTGTATACGGGACTGTGGCCCACAGGGTTGGCTGTTCAAGTACAGCAGCAGTTCTCCAGGAGCAAGGCTGGGCCTCCTACTCCCACCAGGGACCAGTGATGCCCACAAAAAAAATAAGTCTTATTACAGCTGTGAAGATTAATAAATGATTACTTACAAAGTTAAAGTGTCCCCATGTCACTAGCTTGACCTTCATTCACTCAGCAAACATCTGTTGTACCTTTGGAGTCAACTGGTGCTGGTGTGACAAATACTATCCTGTCCTCAAAGATCTGCCAGACCCAGGAGAAGATGAATAAGAAATCAATACCGAAACTGTCTAGAAAGTTCTATAACAGGATACAGGACCTTGAATACAGAGTAACCACACCTAGTCAAGTCACAGTATGAGAAAACATTCTCCGGAGGTAATGCTCGGAGTGTGTCATGAAGCAGTGGGGAGTCTGAAAAACTTTAAGCATGAACTTCCAAAAATTGGAACTCTTGCCTTTTAAAAACAGTAGTTACTATTTTTAGACGCTGAACCTAAACTGACCTCAGAGGTTATCCTTTAACTAAATAGATTGGATTATAAGAATATCACCCAGGAGGACTGCCTGCCCTTTAAAAAAAAAAAATGCATCCCTATGAGATTCAATGGTCAAGGAAGACTAATGGCAAAGTGAGAGGATTAGGTGACAGAAAACAACAAAAACAAACCACTGCCACGGGGTCCATTCTGATTTGTAGTAACCCCCTGTGAGTTTTGGAAACTTTTATGGTAGCAGACAGCCCTGTTTTTCCCCACAGAACTGCCGAGCTGAGCCCCGGTGGCGTAGTGGTTGTGCGCGGGACTGCGGCCCACTGGGACGGAGGTTCAATTCCAGCAGTGGGGCTGGGCCTCCTACTCCCACCACCGGAGAGCAGTGATGCCCAAAAAACAAAAACAAAAACAAAAAAAAAAGGAAAAAGAGCTGCCACTAATTTCAAACAGCCTAACTCATAACCACTGTGCCACCAGGGCTCCCTGGCAGGGAACTAGGTTACTGGAAATGGAGCCACTAGAATGGATACCATGAGAGTTTTGACACATTATGAAAGATGTAAATAATGTCAAACCCATATAGAAATTTAAAATGGGAAACTATAGTTTGCTGTGTAAATTTCCATTCAATAAATACTGTTTTGGTTCAGTAGACCTCTAAAGTGAATAGCATCAGGGAGGTATGCACACCTTAAAACAATCAATCATAGAGTATCAGAAGGACAGGATAAAGCTCAAAAAGCAGAAGGAAATAGAAGAAAATAGACTTATGGAAGCAAGAAAGTGGGGGGGGGGGACATTGGGCAATGGGAAGGGTGCTGTTACATTGTGGGGGATGCAATCAATGTGACATAAGAAAACGTGTATAGATTGTTGAATACCATGCTCAATTGTACGTATCCACCCAAGTCACAATAAAATGTTTTAAAAATATGTTCTCACAGTTCTGAAGTCTAGGAGTCTACTTTGGGATCAGGTCACTTCCTTACTGGTCTAGTGGACATCTCTCCTTTGGTTCTTTTTTTGGGGGGTGGGGGCATCACTGCCCTCTGGTGGTCATGGGAGCTGTCTGGTCTTGGCACAAGGGACTCCATTTTAGATGCAGCACCCCACCTCAGAGCTCATTCCTGCCAACCCCTCCCCACGCTTAACCTCTGTTTCATCGTCTCTGTCCGCAATCCAGATATCTGCCTGTCTCTAAAAGATATACCAGCCCCATCCTCCCAAAGGTTAAGTTACCCTGACTTCTCTCCCAAGGAATGTTTACCCAACCCATTCCCTGACCTCCTCTGAGGAATGCTTATCTGATAGAGCCAGCTGCCCAAAGAAGAGATATCGCTGGGTCCACATCATTCGTGTGAGCAGTGACAGATCCAAAAACGCACCCCCTTCCCTTGAAGACCATCAGCTACGCTTGTCAGGGGGCTATGAAAACTCTTCCTTTTGATCCCTTGGTGCGATTTCGTCAGCTCTTCCCCCCCCCCCCCCCCCCCCCCCCCCCCCCCCCCCCCCCCCCCCCCCCAGCATTGAACCTGCCCACAAGCTTCCCGAATAAAGTCTGCCTTAATTGGGTCTCCGGTTCTGTTTCGCGTCCAAATAAACTTGATACTTTGGCGCCGAAACCCGGGAGAGGTGTGTGGCTCCCCCCTTCTCAGGGTCCCTCAAGAGTCCCACTCCCCTAAATTTCCAGGACCTTCAGGCGCAACACTCGTCCTACTGGCCTGGTGAGTTTGTTTCAATCTCTCTCCCTCTCTCCCTGCTGGGTTTCTGATCAGCAAGCCAAGACGCAGCCGCCAGGAAACCCCATCGAAGTGGTCCCCCTCGAGACGTCTTGCGGATCTCTCTCCTCCCGCTGTTTCTGTCCCCTTCAGATCTCAACGGGGACGCCCTGGTGACTTCTGTCTGGTCCGGCTCGCCTGACCAGAAACCCAGCTCTCCAGCTCTCTCCTGTTCACGGGACTGCCAGCACAGGGTCTCGCAGGGAACGCTTCCTCCTCTCTCCCCGCTATCTCTCTCTGTGTGGCCTTTCAGTTTCTGTCTCGGTCTATACTTTGGGGCATCCCTGCCGTTCACGGGACTGTAGCCCGGGGTCTAGCAGTAACTGCCCTCAGATTGGACCAGCGTCCAAGAGGTCACTTTTGGACTGTCGTTTTTTCCGCTCCCCTGCAATATCTCTAAGTTCCTGTTTCTTGCTCTCCTCAAAACTCTATCCTCACCATGGGCACTGCGCAATCCAAAACTGACCCTACAACCCCATTAGGGTGCCTCTTAAAAAGCTTTTCTGGTCTGGGTTATGGGCAAACCTTGAGAAAGAAAAAACTCGTTTTCTTCCCCCAAGTTGCCTGGCCTCAGTATCAGCTCCACAACCGGTCGCATTGGCCCCCGACTGGCACTCTCGATGTCAACGTTCTACAGGACCTGGACAATTTCTGTAGGAGGACGGGTAAGGATTCTGACGTCCCCTACGTGCAGGCTTTCTGGGACTTGCGTTCCCGCCCTGACCTCGGTAGCCATTGTTCCACCCATCAAATCCTCCTAGCCCAGTTCTTGCCGCCCAAACTCTCCCCGACTTCCCCTGCTGATGAACCGCCTGGACTCCTAAGCACTCCCTTCCCCCCACCCTATCAACCTCCGCCCCTACCCCTACACCAACGCCTACCCCGAAACCTACTCCGACCCCCAATTCCCCAGA
>PVJH01031922.1:0-23227 GCA_004026705.1 Nesogale talazaci
CCCAGGGCTGCTCGTGCTTGCTGAACCGGCGGCGGTGGCGGCGGCAGGAAATTTGTTTTACAAGGCTGGTTTTCACGGAACTACCTGCTGTGCGCCACATTGCTACTGTTTGTGAAATGAATGATGGGAAAGGCAAGTCTGTGATTTCATTTGTTCAGACCGATTACTCACACGTTGCACACGGTATCATTTGCTTGTCACTTAATGACTGACCAGGCTGCCTGAATCATTAGCGCTGCTGCTCGGTGAAAGGAAGACCGCCGCATAATGAGGAGCTGGAGGAAGTGGAGTGCTGTTTTACCTAAAAGAAATGGTGCGCAGAAATCCAGCACAGCTGCAGGTGTTCCGATGACAATGTGGGAAGCAGTTAGCTTCCAATTTAGCAGAAAATTAAGAGCGAAAAAACTGTTATTTGTGAGATAAGATACTCATGGCAGGCAATCATCCTTGCTCCACAGCCACAAGATGAGCATTCAGCTGTCTTTGTCGTGACTTAAAACAATTGGTGTCTTGGGCTGCATTCAACACCAGATTGGTGCTTATTATCTGCGGTTTATTCTTTCTTGGGATATTTTGTTTTTTTTCCCCCCTCCTCTATTTTATGGTTAATTTGCTTGCTTGAATGTAAAGCCATTTAAGCTGAAAAATCTGGATTGGGGCTGATCACTGTGCCAGGGCCCTGAGCTGTATGATACAAGATAATTGGCAATTTTCAAATTCATAATCCATTTTGTTTCGCGTGCCACCACCACCACCCCCCGTCCCCCCGCCTACCCCCCTTTGGTCCCTTCTGCTAGCTTCTCTATCCCTGTTCTTCAGCACTGTGTTTTAGATCAGCAGGAGCGGAGGGGCGGAGGGTGCACTTCCTCCCGGCCAGATCCCAAACTTGGGGGACTCACCTTTGGGACAGGGAAACACCCTATGTCCTTGAGGCAAACCTGTCCCCTGGTGGGCATGGTAACCTCAGAAGCCCCAAACTGCTTTACTGCGGAAAGATTGCATTCCACTTGGAACCAAACATCCATGTCCCGTTGGCAGGGCAATCAAAAGGTTTCCGCTTAATTTGAGGGCTTGCTGTCTGAGGCCTCAGGAACGCGCTGGCCGGTCCATCAGCCAGCTGACAGTTTCTCCCTGGGTCGTGGTCCAGGGGACGAGAGCGAGGACAGCATGTTATATTCCTGCTACCCTGTGTTACGTCCACCAGGGTGATGATGGAGAGAGGCTCAGATTTATGTCTACCAAGAACCTTTCCCATTGTAACAACTCGAGCTCAGGAATGATTCCCCCTAGTGTGATCCCTGTGGTTGTCCCCCCACCTCCTCCCCCCTACCCCCATTTTCCTGTGTTTAAGAAGCCCTGGTAGTAGGTGAGTTGTGACACCCAAAGATCAGCGGTTCGAAGCCACTGGCAGCTCCACGGGGCAGGGGAACAGGAGGAGAGATGAGGCCTTCCACTCCCGGGAAATATCACCCTCTCTCCGGGAAAACCAGAGGGGGCAGGCGGGTTTACTCTGTCCGGTTGCTGCGACTCAGGAGCGACTTGACGGCGTGAGTTAGGCTTGTTGGCGTTCATTCTCCTGTGTCTACTCGTTTCAATCAGCACCGGCACCCTCAGGACACTTCTTTTAGAAATGAGGCCCCGCATGCTCCTGTCACTTCTTCCGACTCTAAGCTGGGCGCCCCTGCCTGGTACTGGATGGGCTGCTATGCTCAGCTGCTAGCAGAAATTGTGCAGACGCAAGCCTACCCAAAGACCCTTCAGAAGAAAGGTCTGGTGATCCACTTCTAAACCAGCAAGGCAGCCACCGACAGCCTCACGGAGCACACGTCTACGCTCACACGCCTGGCGGAGTCACCATGGGTCTGAGCCGAAGCCTCGTCCGCCGGTTTGAATGTGGGTTCCTTGAGTTCAGGATAATGGTGGCTGTCCATCTGTAGTAATCGATTAGTGTATATAGTAGCAGGGATATGTTGAACAGACAAGGAAACAGAAGACGAGACTTGGGCTGAGAGCCTCTCTCACCCTTCTAACTACTTGTTCCTCTTAAAAGATACATGAGTACTTTTTGCTCTTGAGAGTGGACAGCCCTGGTCCCTTTCGTGGTCATCTTTTTCCACGGTACGTCTGTTGATTCTTTCCTCCTGTCACACTCAGCTCACATGTCTATGGAGAGGACCGACGAAAAGCACAGCTCACAGCCATCACAGACAGTCGCCCCATCCTTCCCCACTTGCATGGTAATGCGATTTCCTGCCCCCGACATTTGTGCAAAGGCACAGGAGGAAAATGGCAATGGCAATGAACCCAAAGCACGCATAATGCTCGACCGAAAGGGCAACCAATTCCTAGTCAAGGGAGGAGACACGCAGCAGAGAGACTGCATAAGGATTTCCACCCTCAGCTGCTGTGTCTTGTTCCCCTTTCTGTTTCTGCCTTCTCCTGCCTCCCCAACTCAGAGACGCAAAGAACCCTTTCATCAGAGCTGGGCTTTTTTGTCGTAGGGCTGGGGCCTGGATTTTCCAATTTCTGCACCGCTCTCGGTGCTGTTTGATACTTGGATTTCCAAGCAGCCCCGTCCTGTGTGCTCTACTACTTTCCCATGCAGATTTTCTCCTGTCACCAGCTGGCCGGCGACAGCACGCGGCTACGCTCTATTTTCGTGTCCACTAATAGTTACTCGGTCTTCTGTTCTGCCAATGTGGGGCATAATATTTTCATTTTCCCCTCTATCCATTTCTAGTACTCTTGTCAGCTTGCAGCGTCTACTTCATTAAGCTTCTCCTCCAGTTTACCAGCAACCGGCAAAGGAAGGGTCCTTTGTGAGGCTGGCTGAGGATTGATCTCCCTCCGAGCCCCCCTCTTGGACCTGCCAAGAGGGAGGATTTACAGCGTGTCCCACAGATTGCCTGAAGGACGCTCCACTTCCCCATTTGTCACTGGCTCTCATTGCTCACTGGGCGCCTGGGCTTGTAAACTTATTTCTGAAAATGGGAAAGGATTATCCTCGCTCATAAAATGTAAAATTTGCTTAACTGCCTTAGAAGATTTAAGGCTGTTTGCCTTGTGTTTCAAGAAAGGCTTATTTGAATTACAAAGTAAGATTAGTGGAGGGCTGGGCAGGGTCATGGTCCCCCTTGGGGACTACTAGAGCATCTAGTGGGCAGAAAGGAAGCTCTCTCTGTGTTGTTGACTTGCATGCTGTTGTACACGGAGAAACAAGGGAGCCGAGGAGAGCATCCATTCCTTCTGAAACGGAAGGACTCTTGGTCCAGTCTGCCTAATTTTCCTGCAGGGTAAAGAATCTGACTTCGAAGCAAAAGAGCATTGGAAGAGAATTCTACTCCAGTGGCTATTCAACTTTGATTATGCCTCGAAGGAATCACAGATCCTAAATAGAAGAGAAAAAGGCCCAGACCACAGGGAGAACCTCCATATTCAGCAAGTCCAGTGACAACTTCCTCTATATGCATTTGAAAATCTTTTCCCATTTACTAAATACCATTGCTGACCTAGTCTTATATTCAAGCCAGAAACAACCAACTCCTACAAATGAAGGCTTAAAAGTCATAAAAGACTCTGGCTACGATTATGCTTTGGAAGCACAATCCTAACCAACCACAAATCTCTAACTCCATTGTTTCATATAGATTGTCCAGTGAGATACCGGGTAGTGCTAATCGCAAAAGATAGCCTTCTTGTTAGACAGGTGGCTGCCTCTCTGGAAGAGTTTACCCCCAGGGCTAGTCTATAAGGTTGTCTTATCAATACCTCCCCTTTCCAGAGTCTTTGGCAATAGTGAGGAGACCTTATTGAAATTGTTATCCCAGGTATGTTCCAAGGGCCCCTATTGGTGATCGGGAAGTAGGAGAAGCTCATGAAATGTAGGCCTGAATCAATAGATAAGGTATGTGGGTTCATAGCCATTTGCTTCTTGTTTATTCTCAGGAGGTGATTTCAATACGATCAATACATTTGTAAGAGTAGTGGAGGAATCTGCATTTCTGGTAGAGAAGTAAACGTTTTGGGGGAAGGGGTTCAAAAATGAAGGGATTTTTTTTTTTTAGGGCATCACAGCCCTGGTGGTGGGAGTAAGAGGCCCATCCTTTGCCCCTGTGGAGCTGGAATTGAACCTCCATCCCAGTGGGCTGCAGTCCCGCGCACAACCATGGGGCTCAGCCCCATGAAGGGATTTTTAAAGGAGGAAATTAAAGAGAAGTTCTGGGGCTGAGCCCAGTGGCTTAAGTGGTTGAGTGCAGGACCACGGGCTTGGCGGTTCAAATCCAGTGGCGGTTCTCAGGAGCGGCACTGAGTGACTCCCACGACCATCAGAGGGCAGTGAGGCCCACAAAAAAAAAAGTGATAAAAAAAAAATAGAAGTTCCACTTATCTGGGCAGTAGATAGAGAAGCAGAGAGCAAGCTACTTTGGGGGGCCATTTGAGCCAGAAATCCATCCTCCAGCTTTTCGGGACTATTCTCTCTAGACTAATGGTTCTCAACTAGCCCTAATGCCTCAACCCTTGAAAACAGTTTCTCATGTGGTGGTGAGCCCCCAACCATAAAGTGATTTTCATTGCTACTTCATAACTGTAATTTTGGTACTGTTATGAACCGTCATGTAAATATCTGATGTGCAGGATGCATTTTCATTGCCATAAATTGACCATAATGAAAGCAGAGTGATTCATCACAGAATTATATATTGTGAAATATATATTTCTAATGACAAATAAGTGGAATTTGCCTTGAAGCAAGGGGTAGCACGGGTAACAGTCTTCACACGGAGTACTTGTAGGTGGGTATCTCTGCATGTGGGTAGACCTGCATGGAGACAGAGCAGTGGTGTCTCAGATCCAAAGACCATTGGAAATAAGTGTTTTCAATGGTTTTAGGTGACCCCTGTGAAAGGGTTGTTCAGCCCCCAAAGGGGTTGCGACCCACAGGTTGAGAACCGCTGATTTAGGCCAAAAGAGGCTCCTCTCGCTCAGCATTGAATGCTGTCTTGGCCCTTAGCTTCCATGTTGCAAGATAGTCGCTCTGCTCAATTTCTCCCCATCTCCTTCACCAGTTCCACTTGTTTCTTCAGGCTTCTCTAGAGCCTCTGTCCTAAGTGTCAACTCCACTCAAACTTGGCAGGTGGTGATCTGGTATTCTAGTTGGTATTCTGCCTTTAGCATCTCATGCTCCCAACTTGTAGTTTTTCAGGCTCATATTACATTTCTGTTACATTTTTCTCTTTCTTAAGAGCAAGGCATAGTCTCCTACTTGTAAAAACATCATAGACTTTATGTTAGTTCATTAGGTATAATCTGTTAATGTAAAATTAAAAGTGACTTAATTTGGGGAGGGTACTGTAATTCTTGAGATATTGTTCTTCCCATTCTAGAATGCAGTTAAAATACTCTAATAGCTACACAGAGTCTAGGTGGTGGTGGTGATAAGGTGTGTATATATATATATACATACATATACATATATACACATGCTATAGTGTATATATATGGCATCTTCGTCTTTTTGAGATAGTTCATTTTAGGCGAAGGTTTATGTGCAAATCAGGTTGCCATTTAGTGACTTTTATACAAGTTGTCCTTTGGCCTGGGTTACATTGTCCACAGTGCTCCAGCATTCATATTATTTGATTCTGTTCCTTCAGGGTTTGTGGACCTAGCTTCCCTGCCCCTCCTTATCTTCTGATCTGTGCTTTGTGGTAAATGCTGGCCAGTTGGGTTCCTTGAGTTATTGGGCAGGGGAGCATCTGACTCAGAATGCCAGTTCATTTTGTAAGTCAAGCTGTTATGTGGGAGTAGCACAGCTTCAGTTCTGAGTGGGAAGGCTTTCCCACTCAGCCTAGGGTAGTAGGCTCAGACGCCTCTCTAATCCCGTAACAGCTCAGTAACTTTTGTCTTCTTTGGAAACGTTAACCTTGTTCTACATTGCCTCCCATTTTCCCGGGGTCTTTCTAGTGCATCTCTTGTCGAACTGTCTGCGGCAGAACTCTCTAGTTCTTGCCGTCTCAGAAGAAGCCAAGGTTCCTGACCAGGCTCTTCTTTGAGTCTTTGACGTCCAGTATTGTCTTTGACTCCTGATAAGTAGAGAACAAGATTCATACCTCCTATCTGTTTGCTTTTTTTTTTGCTCCATTTTCTTTGATATTTTAGAGTTTCCAAACACACCACAGTGAGAGAAAAAAAACAAACAAGACATTTTCACTAATTGATCACAGGCATATGTTCACAATCAGTGATAACTGGACAACTTATGAATCCAAGGTTGTTAACATAGTAGTTCTGTAGAGATATTTGACCATTTGGGTTATCCTCAAACACTCATGATACATAAGGCAGTTCTGGATATATAGAAAATAAAGGGCTGAGCCCCGGTGGCGTAGTGGTTGTGCACGGGACTGCGGCCCACTGGGACAGAGGTTCAATTTCAGCAGTGGGGCTGGGCCTCCTACTCCCACCACCAGAGAGCAGTGATGCCTAACCCCCCCCAAAAAAAATAGAAAATAAAAACAAGTACAACATTTTTTTTCTTAAACCATTACATTCTCAATGAGAAACAAAACCCCACTTCAAATACTTACTTCCATCAAGTTGATGCTGACTCCTTTAGGAGAGGGTAGGACTGCCACAGTGGATTCCCAAGACTGCCGCTCTTGATGGGAGCAGAAAACCTCAATATTTTCTTGAGGAGTAGCTGACAGTTTCGAACTGTTCACCTTTGGCTTACCAGCCCACTGTGTCACCACTACACTATCAGGGGTCCTAAATATGACCTAGGCAAAAAAAGATGAGGGATGAAAAGCTTGGCACCCAGTTTGGGGCAAGTGTTGGTACCAAGACTCTGGGGAGTATAGATAACCCCAGGCAAGCAGTCGGTTACTTTTCGATTGAAAGAACATTGGGCTTTTAGTCATGTAATTTTGTAAAATAATTATAGCACAAAGGGCTTAAAAAATGAATATATAGCTGGAAAGTCCCTGGCTTGCACAGATGGTTTGTCCTCGATTGCTGACTGAAAGACTAGCAGTGTGAACACAACCAGTGATTGCCTGACAAGTGGCTTCCAGAAAACTTTGTCCCAGAAGACTCTGTAAAACACAGTGCCAAGTTGGCATCAACTTGAGAGAAGTGGAGTTGGTGAGGGGTTTTGGGTTTCTGTATGCGAACGGAGGTGGGTATTTCCATGGTGACAGAGGTACAGTCTGACACATGTACTCCTGTCTTTCAACGCTTGTCTTTCCGAGTTCAATCAGCTGCAGCACTTTCTGTCTCTGGGCCTAAGACATGGATGCCAGGTGCTGTGGACATGGTTTGGACTCACAGAAAGCCTGTGTACAACAGAACCAAATATGACCTGGGCCTGCGCCATTCTCACAATTGCTACTGTGTTGCAGCTGGGGTGTCCATCCATCTCACCTAGGGTCTGCATCTTTTGGGCTGACCTTCACCTTCTTCAAGCATGATGTCCTCCCAAAGCTTTTCTAAGAATGTGGATGGCATTCAGGCCGACCCTACTCTGAAGAGGCACCTTCTTCCCCAGTCATATTTTGAGTGTCTGCCAACCCAAGCAGCTTGTTGCCATCCCTATGGGGAAGCTCACCGTCATGTTCTCATTGCTTCCTTTCCCGTGGCTTCTAGGATGCCATAGTTCTCACAAAGAGGAGACCTCTTCCTTTAAGGGGACCAAGAGTTAGCGACCGATTTCTGTCAATGCCTCAAATAAAATGCCTTTCAGAATTTGTGGTCAGACTGTCTCAGAGGCAACTACTCAACTCTCCCCTCTTCTTTGTATAAGAAGACATGGCTGTGTAGTTAAGAACTCAAGTTTAAGGCTGGGGGGGCGTTCCACTGTACCAGCCACCCTATGAAAGGAGATGTGGTGGTCTGCTTCCGTAGAGATGACAGCCTTGGAGACTCAAAGGGGCCGCTCCACGCTGCCTGTCGGGTTGCTCTGGTTTGGGATTGACTCAATGGCAACAGGTTGGTTGGTATCCTAATTAATATCACTTCCACAATAGGGCAGTGGGGTGCATTTTACCAACTGTCCATAATTTGCTGACCACTGTGTAAAATAATAGCACATCATAGCAGCAACAACATACTTTTTTATATATATAATTTATAAGTCATTTTAGGGGACTCTTACAGATCTTATAACAATCCATCTACCAATTGGGTCAAGCACATTTGTACATATAACAACAGACTTTATTCTTAGAAATGTTTTCCCCACTGGCAAGAGTTCCTTTGATAAGAATGGCTGAAGGACTTATAACACTCTTCTTCTGTCAGGGCAGTGGTCTAGATGGACTTAAACACCAGTGGTCTAGATGGGGCCAGAGGGTGGGTGGAGAGGCGGAAGGCTTTTTAGGAATAAACTGATTTTTTTTTTTTTAGTGTTGGAAATAGCCTACAGGAAATTATTGAGCTAGTTCCTAGAGAATGATGATTTAATTCTTAAAATTGAAAGAAATTTCTAGGCATCACTATTAAAATTTGAAGTAAGTCTTTCCGTCATAAGTGGTTAATGTGAGCACTTATTTGAAAACAATAGATAAACTCGGAAGCACTCTGATGGAGAGGCTCAGAGGTCATTGAAATGCCAACATGATCTCTCGGTGGCATTTGAAGTGTGTGTGGAAAGCAGGGTGGATTGAGGCTTGGAGACAGGTGCCGTGTCCTAGGCTATCAGATAGTACAAGAACCAGCTATAGTGAATTCAACTTCTGAGTCCACTTGACACCAAATCCACCCAAGTCTGGATTATGTTATCATTTTATAAATTAGAGGCAAATTTGTTCATGGCAGTGTATGCTCTTTCTTAAAGGTTCTCTCAAAATTGAATTCTTGTAGACGTGTCCAAACTGAGTTTTCTCTGAGATTCATTCAAGACCCATTCACAAAACAATCACTGGTTCCAATGAATAAAGTTTTCAGCAACCATTTTCAACCTGACTACTTTTTACCAAGATCCTTCACGTGGAGTCCCAAAAGGAAACATGAGTTTCATATGTTATCTGGAAAACACATGAAATGACAGAGAATTTAGTAAATGTTGTTTTGAGGTCCACTAAGTGCCAACTCTGAGTTCAAATTGCAATCACTGTATGGAATACCAAAAAAAAAAAAAAAAGGTGTCAGGCACACAATTGCCCAAAATGAGTCTTTGCACAAGTGGAATGCTCATTCTTTACAGGAGTTGAAAGCCTCATTGTTCTTCCACAGAACTGGTGGTCTCAAAATACGGACCTGGTGGTTAGTAGTAGCCCAATGTGGAACCACCATATTGCCAGGCCTCCTCATCCAAAACAAAATCAGAAAATTTAGGAATTGAAATTCTTTTGAATATATGATATGTAGTACTACAGACCATTGTTTGTGATAACCAAAGATTGGTAGCATCTTGAATGATCACCAAAATGAGACTGGTTAACTAAATTCTAATATGCTGAGACATACACTGTGGTAGTATGGGTGGACTAGAGAAACAAATCCATAGACATGCATATGTGTATAAAAGAGAGGCTTATATACCAGAGCAATTGAACATTAAGAAAATGTCCCAGTCATTAGACCTCCACTCAAGTACTTCCTAAGTGCAAGAACATTTTGTTCTATTAAATTGGCATTCCGTGATGCTCACATTCCCTGCTGGATCACTGAAGACAAATGTGTGCATAAGCAAAGGTAGTGAAGAAAGCTGATGGTACCTGGCTATCAAAAGATGTAGCATCTGGGGTCTCAAAGGCTTGAGTAAGCAAGTGGCCTTCCAGCTCAGAAACAACAAAGCCACGTGGATGAAGCACACCAGCATGTGGGACCACAAGTTGTCAAAGGGATCAGTTATCAGGGTTTTAAAAACTAAAAATCATAACATTGCATGCTCGTTTTCCTGATATGATTGCTGATGACAAATGTGTGCACAAACAAATGTGGTGAAGAAAACTGACGGTGCCCAGCTATGAAAAGATATATCATCTGGGATCTTAAAGGCTTGAGTAAACAAGCAGTCATTCAGCTCAGAAGCAACAAAGCCCACATGGAAGAAGCACACCAGCCTGTGTGACCACAAGGTATTGAAGGGATCTCGTGTCACGCATCAAAGAGCTAAAATTATATCATCATAAATAGGGGGGGAGTACAGATTGGAGACCCAAAGCCCATTGACAGGTGAAGCGACATCCTCTTATAGAGGGGTTGCAGGGAGGAGATGAGCCAGTTAAAGTACTGTGTAGTAACAACAAAATATGCATCTTTTAGTTCTCAAATGCTTCCTCCCACTCACTATCATGCTCCCGGTTCTACCAGACAAGTCCAGCTAGACCAGGGGGTGTACTCTGGAGTCGGAAACATGGGGAATTTAGGATAGATTTTCCTTCAGGACTAGTGATGGGAGTGGTGATACTGAGAGGGTTGGAGGGATGGTGGAGTAGAAAGGGGGAACCAATTTCTGGGATCTTCATATAACCTCCTCTCTGGGACATGGCCAACAGGAAAGTGAGTGAAGGGACACATTGGACAGTGTACGATATGAAATAGAAATTTGTAAATTATTAAAGGTCCACGGGGGGAAGGAGGTAAGAGAAATATGGAGAGCTGGAACTGGGGGCCTAGTGTATTGGAGTGGCCAGCCTCCTGATACATTTGCAGCAAGAGTTCAACAGGCACTTGTGTAGCAATAATTATTATTTATTATAACACCGATATAGAGATTATGGGAGAGAGAGAAAAGAGCAATAGGAGTTAATGTTTCATGATGTGTGATCACCTCCACCCCGCTAGATGGTCCATGTGGAGAGGGAGACAGGCGAGCGGACAGCCTGGATGGAGGCCGGCTGGTGCGAAGCAGGCTTGGGAGAGGCAGGTTGAGAAAGAGTGCCTCTATCTTTAGTCCCATCCCTATGTACCCTCTCGATCTAAGCCAGGCCCCCAGTTACCGGTAAGGATATACGAAGGGGTTGTGACTTGTGCACACATTATAGGAAAAGGGGGCTATCAGGGTCCCATGTGAGGAGAGAAGACCCCAGACTACCAGATGTGGCTAAACAGGTTAGGCTAGAGATTGTTAACATCAGCATGTGAATCCGCCCACAGGCCTCAATGAAAGGGAACCATCATCCTAACAGCAGGGGAGTTAGCTCTAGTTAGACAACACAAAGGCCTTAAGTAATTGGGACTTCCATAACAAATGCTGGTAAATAGTCTGGTTAATCTTTGGGGCATAATAATTGGGGAGAAGTTCTGTCTTCCGGACACTAGTAGAGGGAGGATATTTAGAGAGTGCAACAAGGGTGCAAATGTGGCCTGCATACACCTGATGTATGTAAGGATCATGAGGGGAGATATATGAGTACTCAAAAAAATGATTCATTAAGAAATAGGGGAGGGGAAAGAGGAGCCTATACCAAGGACTCAAGTGGAAAATGTTTGGAAATGTATGTGGCAACATGTGTGCAAATGTGCTTGATACAGATGTGTATGGAGTGTTATAATAGCTGTAAGAGCCCCCACTAAAATTACTTTGAAAAAAAAAAAAAGAAAAAGAAAATGCCCCAGTCCAGAGCAAGTCCATAAGTCAGATATTAGCCCATATGTCCAACAACAACTATTATGTCCTCTTCAGACCCATGAAACACATGCAATGATGTCAAATGCAGAATGAGCACGAGCCAGTGAGTTGGAAGACTTTGGATTCCAGTGGTGTTGTAAGCATCTCAGCGCTGGCAGGGGTCTCCACGTGACTTCTCTGGATCTCGGTTTCTAGCTGCAACAGGGAAGGTCCATGTGACTTCTCCTCAGGGATGTGTCTCAGGGAGCCAACCTTGTCAGGAAGTGAACTGAGAGAGACAGTGTCTCTGCCACCAAGAATGAAATTACCACATTTCCCAGAATGCTCAGGAGAAGGCCATACCTACACAGAGGTCTCACTGGCTAACTCCAGATTGACAGACTAGACTCCACCCTTACACTCTTTTTTTTTTTTTTTTTGGGGGGGGGGCGACATCACTGCTCTCCAGTGGTGGGAGTAGGAGGCCCAGCCCCACTGCTAGAATTGAATCTCTCTCCCAGTGGGCCGCAGTCCCGCGCACAACCACTACGCCACTGGGGCTCAGCCAATGTTTTATTTGTAGACTAATGAACTATCCCCAATCGAGGACAATAGTTGACCATCACATTCAAAAACTCAATAAAAACTCAACAAAGCGGGGAAAAGAGCTAGGAGCCAGGTGGAGCTATAAAAAGCTAACTAGGGGCTGAGCCCTGGTGGCGTAGCGGTTGTGCGCGGGACTGTGGCCCACCGGGATGGAGGTTTAATTCCAGCAGTGGGGCTGGGCCTCCTACTCCCACCACCGGAGAGCAGTGATGCCCAAACAAAAAAAATAAATAAATAAAAATAAAACGCCAACTAGTGACAAGTTGTTTTTGACGTGGGATCCCAGCTATGGTCAGAGTAGAACTGTGTTACACTTTGTTTTTGATGATTGGATTTGGGGGAGTAGATTGCACGACCTCTTGGGACTCTAAATTACAGCTATCTCGGAAGGCTATGCGAGATAGTGGTTATCATTGGGCTGCTAACTGAAGGTCACCAGCTTGAAAGCAACAGCCATTCATTCCACGAGCGAAAGACGAGGCGTCCTCTTGCTGTAGAGTCAGTCTTGGAAACCCACAGAGGTAGTGCTACCCTGTCCGTAGGGTCCCCATGACTCAGAATCGACTCAATGGCAGTGAGTTGGGATTCGGAAACGTGGGGGCTATTAGAATGTCCATGGATTTCAGAGGTCTGTGGAAAGCGGATGACTGTGTTTGGGCTAGATCTTCTTTGGTTTTTTCCCCAATGATTTTACTGGAGGCCCTTATAACTCTTCTAACATTCCATACATCATTTGTATCAAGCATATTTGTACACATGTTGCCATCTTCATTTCCAAATATTTTCTACTTGAGCCTTTGGTATAAGCTCCTCTTTTCCCCTCCCTTTTTAAAAAAAAATCTTTTCATTGGGGGCTCATACAACTCCCATCACAATCAATACATACATCAATTGTATGCAGACCACATTTGCACACTCTTGCCATCATTACTCTCAAAACATCCTCCCTCCATGTAGGCTCCCAGTACCAGTCCCCATGTTTCACTCCCTCTCCCCCATGAACTCTTAATAATTTCTTTTTTTTTTTTTTGAATTTTATTTTTTTTGGGGGGGGGGGGCATCACTGCTCTCTGGTGGTGGGAGTAGGAGGCCCAGTCCCACTGCTGGAATTGAACCTCCGTCCCAGTGGGCCACAGTCCCGCGCACAACCACTACACCACTGGGGCTCAGCCCTCAACTCTTAATAATTTAAAAATTGTTATTACTTTTTCATATCGTACACTGTCCTATGTGTCCCTTCACTCACTTCTCTGTTGTCCATATCCGAGAGAGGAAATTATATGTAGATCCCTGAAATTGGTTCCCTCTTTCTATTCTACCATCCCTCTACCCACCCGGTATCACCACTCCCATCACTGGTCCTGAGGGATCATCTCTCTGAAATTCCTCATGTTTCCAGCTCCAGTGTACATCCCTGGTCTAGCTGGATTTGTCAGGTAAAATTGGGATCATGATGGTGGGAAGAAGCCTTTGAGAATTAGAGGAAGAGTGCCTGACTGGCTCATCTCCTTCCTGTAACCCCTCTGTAAGGGGATGTCACTTCACCTATTGATGGGCTTCCCCTCATTTATAATGATGTAATTTTTAGTTCTTTGATGCCTGATACTGGATCCCTTGGACACCATGGTATTCTTCTTCCCTGTGGGCTGCTTGTTTACTTTCAAACATTTAAGATCCCAGACGCTACATCTTTTGATAGCCGGGAACCCTCAGTTTTCTTCACCACCTTTGCTTATGCACACATTTGTCTTCAGTGACCATGTCGGTTTTGGCTAGGTCTTAATGCTGGGTCCACACTTCTGTGGGAAAACTATTGCGATTCTAAAGACCAATTGCTCAAGAAAACTGCCCACAGAAAAATAACCAGCAAGAACAATGATCTGTCTTAATGACAACAAAGCAGACAGATGAGGCTGGTTTTGAAAGCTCTCTTCAAATTCCAAGCAATGTTTAATACCGACTCACTCTTTGGAATGCTTCAATGCTTATTTTTATCAAATGGGCAAATTCCTTTCATAAATGGACATATGGATCACAAATCTGACACAAAAGTGTCACGGATTTCTTATACACCCACTTCATTCCTACCTGAAATATTTTTCATATTAAAAGCAAACAAAAGAGTATATGCATCCAAAGAGAAAAAGTTTCAGCGTGAACAGGCTCTTGGAAGGTGTTCAAAGAAATTTTATGGACTTCATTTCATCTTTGACAGACTAGAAAATGTTCATAGTAAATGCCAGTGATAGAAGCTATAAAAGGAATCTGGTATCAGGCATCAAAGAGCTAAAAATCAATTGATTATAGAATAGATTCCTTGTAAACATGGCATATGCAAGAAAGCTTATGCCCCCAGATAATGAATGCTTTGCACTGAGACCCAAGGCACACCAGAGAATAGCTGTGGACCTTTGACAGCTCCATCAAGGGTAAGGGAGATCAGTGACCTGCTGTCTGCCTTTGCTTTCCATCGAACTACCCAGAGTTGTGTACACTGTAATTCAGTATAAGACAGCATCAGGTATTAGACTACTGGTGAGTTGTGTAATACCAATATTATGCTCCAAGCCACAAACCACGATTTGGAAACTGCCAAGTATGCTTTTATTGGTTACCAGGGCAGAGAAAAGACAGAAAAAAGGGCCATTGTTTCCAACTGAAGAAACCCTAACTGCTAAGGACTTATCTTGGGGCAAGGAAAAATCAACAAGGCAGAAGTTCATGTGCAGTTCAGTGCAGTCTGAGCTGATTAACAGGAAGTGTAATTTGTGAACTATTATAATTTCCTACCCAAGGCAGGTTTTATGATTTCCCACAATTACCTGAAGCATATTTTACAAACTTTGACAGCAATGAGAATATAAAGGTCTGTCGTAAAGACAGGTTCTGGGTAAAGACAGGCTCTGTAGTAAAACAATTTGACGAGTTTCCTTGCCAACACAGAGAAGGGATTTATGACTCAGTGACTGGGGAAAAAACAAAACAAAGTGATTTTAGATCCTCTGAGATTGTTTTGTAGTTGTCCTTTAATTAGAAATAGAATCTTGTCTTGAGTAGAGATTCATATTTCCGATAACACGTTACCTTTTCTAAAAGAGGGGATTTATATTATTTTTTAACACACCATCAAATCTATTAAAAAAAACACAGATGCTTAAAATGTTCTATCCGCTGCCTATAAACAATGGATTATAAAATCGATTCTAACAACTGTGAATTTGTAGCAATGCATTTTGTTAGTGGCTTTCTTTGTTATCTCTAGTTAAGGAAATATATTATTTTGGAATTCACAGAGCATCCATGTTTCCCCTGCAGTCTCTAGTTTGGTCACAGGCATTTACACAAAATTATATTACTGAATTGAAAAGGCTTATTACATTCATCAATTCTGCTGATATCATAGGAAGATCTTGAATTTTCTTTGAAGCCATTGAATCATGGCTGTATTCCAACCACCCCCACCGAAAAACAAAACCAAAAAACCCCCCAAATTCTGACTCCTATAGGACAAAATGTAAATGTCCCTGGGTTTCTGAGATTAACTCTTCACAGGTATAGAAAACCTCATCTTTCTTTCATTGACTGGTTGTTGATTTCGAACTGCTGATCAATTCGTACCCACTTAACCACCAGGACTCTATGGATGTATGGGTGCGTGTCAAAGAATTCTACACCTGACTAATGTGAAACAGGGATTTGTTGTGCCCATGCTCTCTCTGCAGGATGGCTGAGCTCTTTCTTTGCAGGGCTCACCTGAGCTCACCCTGTCAGTCAGCTGCATCCCCCTGGCAGGCCAGCGTGGAGCAGGGTTTAGCTATGCCAGCTAGGAAGGATGGCCTCTCTCTAAGTCTGACAGCTGGCTTGAACCTTGTTTCCCCCCACGAGGCCTTCCATCCTTCAGTGGGCTATACTGGGCTTCTTTATAGATGATGGAATTTGGCCAAAAGGGCAAAGACAAAGGCCGCAAGGACACTTGAAACCTGCACTCTTGAACGGGGATCGCGCACTACCTCTGCCACCTCGTCAAACCTTGTCATCATGGGAAGGAGCCCTTTTAGCCTAGTGGTTCTGTATTGGGCTGCTACCCATAAGGTCAGAAGTTCAAAACCACCAGTCTCTCTGTAGGAGAAAGATGAGGTGTTCTACTCTCTGAGAGAATTACAGTCTCAAAAACCATAAGGGCAGTTCTACCTTGTTCTATAGGGCCACAAGGAGTTCGAATTGATGTGGTGGTAATGAATGAGTCATGAGGCAGCCCCAGTTCAACCCCTGGGATGCAGATACCACCTCATGTTTATCCAAAGAGAATTGGACTTGGTAGGGTTCTCCATGACTGATTTACACAAAGCAGGTGCCCAGCCCTTTTTCAGAGATGCTTCTGAGTGGAACCAAACTGCCAGCTTCTGGGCTTGCAGTTAGGCATGTGCATCATTGCGTCACTCGGGGAACTCCTACTCCATTGCAAGAGGTAGAGAAATAGACTCCTCTTGACTGACGACTGACCACACGTCAGAAGTTCAAAACCACCAGGCACTCCAAGGGAGAAAGATGAGGCTTTCTATTCACTGAAGAGTTACAATCTCAGACATCCACAGGGACAGTTCTACACTGTCCTACACGGGTCCCTTTGAGTCCAACCATCTGGAAGGCCCTTAGTTTGGCTTGGGGTGACGAGAGATACTGTCAATATTCTGGCCCGGTTTTCCAACTCAGTTCCTACTGCACCCTTAAGACCCTTCACTATCATCTTCTGGAAAAGTCTAAAAAACACACAGTTATGAGAACCATATATAAAGTACACCAATCAAATCAAAACCAGACCCACTGCTGGTGCATCCATTTCGACTCTTAACAATCCCATGGAAAGCACATCCACATCCCTGTAAAGTATTACCTTGCCCAATTTATTATTTTTGACTCATAGCAGCCCCATAAAAGCTTACCCACACATTGGTACCTGGTTCTCCTGCCCCATTTCTTCCTGAAGTGCACTGAGTCCTCGTCAAATTCAGGAAGCAAGGCTGTGACTTCTGCATAGACAGTAGATCAAACTTTATCTACAAAAATAACAGGCAAGAGGCTGGATTTGGCCTTTCATGCTACATTTTGCCAGTTCCTGTTTCAGATTATTTCTTTATTTAGAAACTTTAGCTATAATTCCTCTCTATTTGCACTTGCTGTCGAAATGGCCTCCCACGAACAAGCTATATAATAAAAAAATATTCACTTGGAAGGATACCTAATCATGTGACAAAAAAAGGAACCAATCCAGTGACTGTCACATTGATCCTGCTCCTGAGGAGTCTGTGTATTTCAGGGTAGAATGACTCCATCAGGCTCCCCCATCCAGCCTCTTGTGTTTTCCCAATCAACAATTTCTACACAGGTTGGTGACATTTCTTTATAACAAGTGAAAATATGCATTCATTCCACTCTGGTTCCTGCCCTACCAAGATTTCAGAGGTTGATTTCCAGGTCTTTCCCCCGAGGCACCTACATGCAGACTCAAGCTTCCCGCCTGCAGTGTGCATCCCCCAGGAGCAGTGTGGACAGGAGGTGTGAAGGCCATGAAGAAGAGTTGCCCCATTAGCCTATCTGTCTATCACACTCTCATTGGAAGGTCTCCGAGGATGCAGATCTGTTCAAAAGGAACCTGAAAGTCCCCTTCCCATCTTTGACATGCAGCGATTCACAGCGCCACCTGCCCAGTCAGGTCTGCAGTGAGTTTAGCAGGTTGCCGTCTTGCCGACTCCCGCCTTCTGACAGCTTCGACTGGCCACGGAAACTCATCAAGCAATCGGCTGGACCGAGCAGCAGAACAAAGCTTCGCCCACTACTCTGGAGCAGGTTCTGCCCCTCTGGTGGGACTGCAGGAAGAATCATCATCTTTCCAAGAAACCCAGGCAGCCTGCTTCACCAGTGAGCTCGCCAGCCCAGGAGGTGCAGGGTAGAGTTCAATGTCCTTGGTGAGGAGAAGAGGAAGGGGCCTGTCGAAGCAACCCGCAGCTGAAAGGCAGTTTCCTTCTCAAGGAGTGGTCCCCACCTCCTCACACCGAGTGCCAGCAGGCAACACCCCCATGCCTCCTCCCCCGCGTGTTGACATTCTCCCAGCACTACCTTCGGGCATCCACATAAACAGTGTCACTGCGACACTTGCTGTTGTTTTCAGGGCGAGGAAGTATTGACAGGAGCTACCTAGCTGTGAATGTAAACATGACGCTGACAGCAACTAGCAGGTACCGCTGCTCACCGCTGGCAGATGTTTAACCTTGACACGGATAGTAATTACTCGGAACCACAGAAACGAGGGCCTCCCCAGGAGCCAATTAATAATTTGGTGGAGGAGACCTTCTTTGCAAATTGCCCCCACAAACCATTTGAGAGTGACACTTCCATGCACCCAGTGGGCTGAGTTGGGGAGATGGTTTGTAACCAAGGCCTGTGGTGCGGGGCGTGAACGAATGGTAATGAGGCAAATGAAAGGAGCACTGCCTGTACCTCACTTACTTTCTGGTCAGAGGCTACCCAGCGATGGCAGGACGAGCAAGGACCGATCCCGACAGCAGGGCTTCCCGGGCGCGTCCCCTCCCACTGTCCCAAGGTCTGCATCCAGGTCCGCAAGAGCCTTTGCGCTGGGCTGCTGGGCCCAAGTTTGTTTACTTGTTCTCTGTGCATCAATGCACCCGTTCATGCCATTTTCTGATCTTTAAAAGCTACACGCGCTCGCGCACGCACACACAAGCTGGCTGAAAATGAGGCTCTTAGAACACGCCTGTCTACCATGTGTTATCATCGCTCTTCCTGGGCACACAGCGATAACATCCATTTCCTCTCCCACTGAGGCGAAGGAAATAAAGCCGAGCTTCTGGGAACGCACAGGAGGCACAAGTTGGGGACTTCCCTGCAGAGTAAATGGTTTGGGGAAGGCTCATGATTCAACATAATTGTCCCGCGTGAGGTCCCCTACTGTGCATTTATGTGGGACTGAGTCATCGCTCCAAGAGAGAGGCCTCACAGGAAATGCAGTTACATAACTGGCCTCTCCATGCCATTCTCGCAGCCCAGATCAAAGGGGAGGCATCACTCCCCCCAACCCCTCCCCAAGCTGTGCCTGTGCCACCACAGCCCTGTCTAAATTTGCACACTGAGGCCTTGTGGAATGAGAGCAGAATCATCTCCGGCGTACAGGGCCCTGGCAGGCAATGAGTAAATAAAAGCAAAGTGTGGGCCTCCCCTGTAATTTAACCACAAGGGTTCCTTCATGTGGGGCTGAAGGGCCAGGATGCTAAGTCTTCCTTTTCTGCAGAAGCCATTATCCTTTCCCTTATGGCCCCGCCATCTCCCGGCACCCATGGAAACTGACCAACGAAGCCTTGAAGGTCTTCTAAGCCAGAGAGGAAGGGAGGGGAGGGAGGGAGGAAGGAAAGAAGGCAGGTTTCTGAAGGAAGCAGCGGTTGGTGGGTGGACCACCAGGGTGGGATCAGAGCACACAGCCTGCCACATGGAAGTTGGATGTACAGCTTTGCCCAAAGTGGCTTGAAATGGCGACTTATATGAACCCTGAGCAAAAGGGCATAAGGACATCCTCTTTAGCAGTTCACAGTCAAACCCACACTCCTCCCCAAATCCCAGACCCACTGTCAACCAAATGCTTCCACTCTGTGTGGGAGCCTTTCCACAGTTAAGCAGTCTATCGATTAATGGAAGGTGCTTGGCCCCTTTTTCTGCTAGTGAGTTGATCACTTAAAAAAATCTTTAGGGCTGAGCCCCGGTGGCGTAGTGGTTGTGCGCGGAACTGCGGCCCACTGGGACGGAGGTTCAATTCCAGCAGTGGGGCTGGGCCTCCTACTCCCACCGCCAGAGAGCAGTGATGCCCCAAAAACCAAAAAAAAAAAAAAAAAAAAAAAAAATCTTTAAACTTGTAATAGTATGTCTCAAGATCCTTACATGTTATGTGTAAGAAGCTCTTTGAAAATAAGTTTAATCGGGGCTGAGCCCCCGTGGCATAGTGGTTGTGCACGGGACTGCGGCCCACTGGGACGGAGGTTCAATTCCAGCAGTGGGGCTGGGCCTCCTACTCCCACCACCGAAGAGCAGTGATGACCCCCCCCCCAAAAAAAAAAGAAAATAAGTTTAATCATTAAATTTAGAAATATTTTATCTAAAGTTTGTATTACCTTCACTTGATATTATAATTATTTTAATAATCTCGATAAGGTTTTACGCACTCCAGGATTATGATACACAAAACATGTCCATTGTGAGGCTTTTATGTTTGTTTGTTTGTTTGAGATCATTTTATTGGGGACTCTTACAACTCTTAAAACAATCCATACATCAATTGTATCAAGCATATTTGTACATAGGTTGCCATCGTCTTCTAAACATTTATTTGAGCCCTTGGTATCAGCTCTTCTTCCCCCACCCCATGTGACCCCTTGATAAATTATTATTTTCAAATCTTGCCCTGACCGCCGTCTCCCAGTCCCCATGGTTTCTGTTGTTCATCCCACCTCTCCCCTATCCTCCTTATATTGCTACTCCCATTCTTGTTCCTGGACTCCAGGTGTCCTGAGCTCTGATTTCTTTTTTTTTTTTTTGGGGGGGGGGCATCACTGCTCTCTGGCAGTGGGAGTAGGAGGCCCAGCGCCACTGCTGGAACTGAACCTCCGTCCCAGTGGGCCGCAGTCCCGCGCACAACCACTACGCCACTGGGGCTCAGCCCCTGAGCTCTGATTTCTTATCTGCACTGGTGTAGCTCAGAATAAAAGGCAGAACTGGGGTCTTGATAGTGGTGGGGGGCGGGGGGAGAAAGCCTTATGGAACTAAACAGGAATATTGTGTGTTTCGTGGGTGCTAAACTGTGCCCTGGCTGACTTATCTCTTCCTTATGACTTTTCTGTGAGGAGATGTATCATTTTTTTGGGGGGGGGGGCATCACTGCTCTCCGGTGGTGGGAGTAGGAGGTCCAGCCCCACTGCTGGAATTGAACCTCCGTCCCAGTGGGCCGCAGTCCCGCGCACAACCACTACGCCACTGGGGCTCAGCCCAGATGTATCATTTCTATAGATGGACTTTGGGTTTATGCTCTGATCCCCCCTTGTTCTCAACAATGTGGACTTGGTTTGGGGTCTTCTGATGCCTGTTACCCAATTGCCTGAACACTTCATTATTGCACAGGCTGGTGTGCTTCTTCCATGTGGGCTTTGTTGCTTCTCTGCTAGATGACTGCTGGCTTAACTTCAAGCCATCAAGGCCCCAGACACTATATCTTTTGATAGCCGGGCACCATCAGCTTTCTTGACTACATTTGTTTCTGCACCCATTTTGTCTTCAGCAATCATGGGAGGGTGAGCGTGACAGAATGCCAAATTATTAGAACCAAGTATGCTGGTGTTGAGGCAGGACTTGAGCACAGACCCAAAGTCTCTTCATGACCTCAGTGTATTGCCATATAAATATATGAATATATGCCAATACCTCTGTTTTTATGAATTGATATGATATTTTATGAAATGATATGATATCACAGAAGTGCACACCCATGTATTTATACCTCTGTCAATAGCTTTGCTTCCTCGATCACTCCTGTTTCCTTTTACCTTCTTCCTGTTGCACCATCACGGCTTGCCCTTCTTCTATGTCTTAGTCTTTCTTCTCAGTTAGATTGCTGTTGCTTCCCCCACCCCCACCCCGGATCTCTGTGTCCTCCTCATTGTTGATTTAAATTCCCAATTATTCCTCCAGCATCATTGGTCCTGTTGCTTCCTCCTTGAGCTTGCTTCCCATGCCTAGCTTATATCGGCAGACTCACTTTATTCCTTCACTCTGTGTTATACTCTCCTCCGTGGGTTCGAAACCAGAGCCCTTCCAAACCTGAGGTCAGGTTCATTCTGCTCTCTCTTCCTGCCCTCCCTCTCTTACTTTCCCTTTTCTTCTCTCCTTCCTTCCGGAACCACTTCTCAAACCTCCCCGAATCTTGTACAGAACTAAGAACCACAAAGTAGTCCCACCCCCCAACATGCCTCCAGATCACGTAGCAGAGAACATAGAACCCTTATGAATTGGAAGAGTCAAGGCGACCTGGATACTTGAGAGAATGTGACCGGTTCTGGGTGCAGCTCCTGTGACTTGTGAGGCTGAGGAATGATCACTGCCCACCCTCCTAAGGGTCCTGGGAAACCGTCACCCCTGGGCAGCTAACGGAGGATTGGAGGTTGGCAGAGCTGCCTTGAAAGAAAAGTCTGGTGGGTGGTGTCTGGAAAACTCCTCATTGAAAACCCCACGGCATGCAGTTCTATGCTGACACATGAGGGCCACCAAGAGCCTCATCAGCCACAGTGGGCTGCCTGTTCCCTGAATGCTTGGCACTGCTGGTTGGGCGTGAGTGAGAGGGGAGTGGTTTTGTACTGCTGAGTAAGTTTGATAGTCTTTTAAAAGCAGTCATCCTGAAGTCCCACTAGAACGGGAAATGTATGCTGGAGTCAGAAACCTGGGGAATTTAGGGTAAATATTCCCTCAGGTCGAGTGATGGGAGTGGTGATACTGGGAGGGTGGAGGGGTGGTAGAGTAGAAAGGGGGAACTAATTTCAGGGATCTACATATAATCTCTCTGGGGCATGGCCAAGAGAGAAGTGAGTGAAGGGACACATTGGACAGTGTACGATATGAAATAACAATTTGTAAATTATTAAAGGTTCGTGGGGGGAGGGAGGAAGGGAAATATGGGGAAGTGGAACTGGCTAAGAGGAGGGAGGATGTTTTGAGAGTGATGATGGCAGCAAGTGTGCAAATGAGATCTGCATACAGTTGATGCATGTATGGATCGTGAGAGGAGGTGTGTGAGCACCCAATAAAATGATTCATTAAAAAAAAAGGAGGGGGAAAGAGGAGCTTTGTTGTTGTTGTTATTAAGAGGAGCTTATACCAAGGGGTCAAGTGGAAAATGTCTGGAAATGTATGTGGCAACATGTGTGCAGATGTGCTTGATACAGATGATGTACTGAATGTTATAATAGCTGTAAGAGCCCCCAATGAAACTATTTAAAAAAAAAAAGCAGTCATCCT
>PVJH01031923.1:0-23244 GCA_004026705.1 Nesogale talazaci
TCCCTCTGCGCGTAAGTTCCAGAACTGTCCATGCGCTCGGGACTTCAGCTGAATGTCGGCTTGTATGTCAGCATCTCCCATTCCATACGAAAGTGATATGTTTTTGTCTTCCAATTTGGTCCAGCTCCCTGACTCATTTTAATACCCTTTCTTACATTTAAGAGAAAAAAATCAAGGTCTTAAAATTGGTGATAACGCAGCTTGTCAGTTTTGCTGTGCTTAACATAGTTGTTTGTGCATGTGTTTGACACGGAAGATTGCATCTGACTGGCTGTGATGTATCGATTAAGTGAAGGGATTGATGATAAAGTTAAGTCTACTTTTTGAATGCCATACATTTGCGATCGGCTTGTAGATCACGATCGACGTATTAAGCACCCCTGCTCTAAGGAGATGTCTCTTTCTCCCCAGGGCACTTCCCAAGGCTGGGCCCTCTACCTTCTCATCTTCCCCAAACCCTTCTTTTTGACTCCTCCCAGCTGGGGCAGACGCCCAGGGCTCCAGGACACGCTGCGGTTCCCTGAATAAGCCCTTGTGTCCTAGCTGGATTCTACCCAGCCTGGGACCCCCCATATCCACTACTCCTCCAGCAGCGCCTATCACCTCGCCACCGTGTGATGGTTCCGCCTGAGCTCTGGAATATTTGCCGGAATTTTCACATACATCAGAGCTTATAGGATTCCCCCCCCCCCCATACCTTTTTATTTAGCCTATATTGTGAGGGCTTTTGTTTTCCTTTTTTGATTCTGTATCTTTTTAGGCGGTCTAAAGGGTCACAGCAACCCAGGACGCTGTTCTTTCTTCACCTAACCATGTGGGTTTACAAACCTGCGCCCTGTCTGCACATCCAGCATGCCGCTTGGCTGCCATCTTTCTGCTCCAGCCCCCAGGCACCCACGTCTGTGCCTGTTCCCCTGGTGAGGGCACATGGGTTGCTTCCACCTCCCTGCTAGCTGCTACGAAGGACAGAGCTAGATAAACACTGGTGTGTGTATATATGTGTATATATGTGTGTATATACATAGATACACACAAACATACAATATGAAGATATATGTATATATAAAGATATATATGTATCTATTTCCTCGGGTGAGACATGCCTTGGTCCTTGGCTTCGCGCGGGAAAGAATTCAAGCCGAAGCCTAGTTTGCGATCCAAATGGGTTTTTATAAAGGATAGAAGTTTCAAGTGTGACATACAGCTCACTGAACACAGGTACACACGTGGCGTCCCTGAGGCCAAAGAGGAAAACCTCGTCTGACCTAGCAGGACGGCAGAGGGGTTTCTGGGAAAAACGAGAGAGTGATCTCCTGGTTAAGGCTTTGGGGGGCCGGTGGCTAGGAGGCGTGGTCAATAGTTGACACCATTAGCTACATTAAGCCCACCTGGCCCAGATTGGGCCAATCCAGGTGTGCCGCCCACCGAGGTGTACCTCCCCTTGGCGGCTTGGAGCCTGAATTTGGAGCATGTTCCGTAGACAACCCAGGTCCCTAACGTGCTCACAAGTTAACCTACCTGACCCTTTTTTTCCCCTGGGATAGGCGCCCAGGGGATGAGCCCGCGGGGTCATCAGGCACACACACTCGCACACACCGTGAACTTGAGTCATTCAGGTGAGCCCCAGCCGCGGCCGTGGAGAGGTTAGATGTTGCAGTGGTAAGTGTGAGGTGGGCAGTTTGAAGTGCCCGGTGCTGGAGGAGAAAGGCGGGCTTTCTAAAGAATGACGTCTCTGAAATGCAGAAGGGCAATTCCTTGGTCTCTGGGCTTGTCTCAGCTCAGGGTCAGACAGCGTCGCTTTCCCCCATTGTGCCCCGGACGGGACTCTGGAGTGTCACCCACCTCATCGCCGTCGCCCAGCTGATAAATAACCCGGCGATCCCCAGCCTTCGATTTCATACCTTGGATCATGCATGAGGCCTCTCCTCACTGTAAGTCCCCAAGAGTCTCCTGCGTTGTATCCCATTCGCTTGGTAGCTCCTTTATGTCTTTTCTAAATCTCAAGTTCACATGGGGAGGAGTCCCAAGCTTCTTTTTCTCCATGCTGTAAGTCACTTCTACCGCCGGCGTCCTTTCCAAGGGCCCCGTCTTTCCCTCGGAACAGGGAAAGGGTCGGTGGCACCGCCCGTCCAGTTATCCTGTGTGGCTGGGACAAAAGCCCGACCACGGGTGGCCCTCAGAATGGACCTGCCTTTGCTCAGGCCCAGCTCGAGGAGAAGGCTCCCTCGCCTCTGTGCAACGGCTGTGCCTCGGCGGCCTGAGCTCTCAGAGAGCCGGCGGCATCTGACTGCCGCCCCCGCTTTGTTGCTGACTGAATTTGATCCTTGATGGCGCAGAGACACACCAACCCCAACTCACCGTCAATGCCAAGTCCTGGAGACGATCGTCAGGCTGGGCTGTCTGAGACCGTACTCTTTCCCGGAGTAGAAAGATCCTAGAAGGGGTTGATTTAAGACACATTGTAAACCAGGAGTTCTCATCCCCCCTGGGGGGTTATTGCATGACCCTTTCACAGGGGTTGCCCAATGCATAACAGTAACAAAATAACAAAATTACAGTAACAGTAGCAAGATTACAGTTATGAAGTAGCAATAAAAACGTTCCGGTTGGGAGGTCACAACAGCATGAGGAACTGTACGAAAGGGTTGTGCGAGGCATTAGGAAGGTCGAGAACCTCTGCGCTAAATTAATCGTGACTCATTACCATCGCCCAAAAAACCTGTTCTTGGCTTGTGGCAGCAGGATTGAGGGAACTCCACCATTTTCATGTATCAGGCGTCATTGTGTCATGCATTTATTTTTCAGCTTTCTATTGCTTCCAGTGGTTTATATTTTTGTTCTTGCCTCTCTATCTTGCTTTTTCACTTATATAGCAAGAGGGATCCTCACAGCCAAATGGATCCTAGATTGAGTCATTTAAGGGTAAATGAGGGCTGAGCCCGGGTGGTGTAGTGGTTGTGCGCAGGACTGTGGCCCACTGGGTTGGAGGTTCAAATCCAGCAGCAAGGCTGGGCCTCCTACTCCCACCACCAGAGGGCAGTGATGCCCCCAAAACAAAATAAAATAAAATAAAGGGTAAATTAAAGAAATGCCAGACAAGGCCTGTAAGGACTCACCTCTTCCCAGGAGACCAGAACCAGCAGGAGAGCAAATGCATTCTCCAACAGCCTTATATAATCTTGGGGCATGCAAGCCACATCGTACACAGACACAACAGGAAGGGGAGGTATTAAGGGGGCATTCACAGGACAGGAAGGCACAGACGTTACAAGATGGGCAGGTACTAGAGTTAAGATGGTGGCTTAACCTTGGCCGTCCCTGAGCTGGATTGACCTTGGGTGTCCTTGAGCTCCTCTTCCGGAATCCGTCTAACATCCTTATCAAAAGGGATGGGCCACAGTACTTAGGGTGGGGTGGACAATGGGGTCTGATTGCTCTGGGTGGCAGATAGCCTCTGGGCATAGAGAGAGCAGCCACGTGCTTAAAAGAAACACCTTTAGGTTTTTTTTTTTTTTTAATTGATTAGAGACTCTAACAACTCTTTTTTTTTTTTTTTTTGGCATCACTGCTCTCGGTGGTGGGAGTAGGAGGCCCAGCCCCACTGCTGGAATTGAACCTCCGTCCCAGTGGGCCACAGTCCCGCGCACAACCACTACGCCACCGGGGCTCAGCCCTCTAACAACTCTTATACCATTCCATACATCATTTGTGTCAAGCAGACTTGTACACATGTTGCCATCCTCATTTCCAAATATTTTCTACTTGAGCCCTTGGTATAAGCCTAAAATGACCAGACTGTAAGCGAGACACAATTGAACAGGGAGGGGGGGAGAGTTCGTGATTAAAAATTTGGTCTATATGAAGAAACAAAAATGTTCATAGAATGCAAAAGTATTGTAATATACTTATTCTAATTTTATAATGCCATGGGACGTTGTTAAATTGTTAAAAAGCGGGGCGTCTGGTCACTTTAGCCCTCCTCTTTCCCCCTCCTTTTTTTTTTTATAAATCATTTTATTGGGGGCTCATACAACTCCCATCTCGATCAACACATAGACCAATTGTCTGCAGGCCACATTGCACACTTGTTGCCATCATCACTCTCAAAAGACCCTCCCTCCACTTAGGCCCCCAGTACATCTTTAGCCTCTTTGTTTTGTTTCTGGCATCACTGCCCTCTGGTGGGAGTAGGAGACCCAGCCTTGCTGGAGAGCTGCTGCTGGATTTGAACCGCCAGCCCAGTGGGCCACGGTCCCAAGCACAACCACTACACCGCCGGGGCTCAGCCCCATCTTTAGCCTCTGAAGGGGGAGACTGTAGGGAGATTTTCAGTCAGAAGAATTTGACGGGGCTTCTTCTCCAACTCAGGGATGTGAAGGCCTTCGCCCACCAGAGGCTGCTCCCAGACTGAATCATGGCAAGGAGAATTTGCATACACCCTCTTCCTGCTGGGCTTCCCCAGCACAGGTGCACAGTGCAACAGGACCAGCTGCTCTGCAGGGGAAAGTCTAGGGTTTCTACTCCCGTGGAGAGTTCCTTTCTGAACCCACAGGAGCAGTTCCAGCTTAGCCTACGAGTTGGAATTGACTCGATGACCACGAGTTTATTCTAGATACATTGTGGATAGACTTTGTCCCACTAACACCACCCCCCACCTTTCTCCCTTCTTAAAAATAATGCCATTTAACCTTTTTCATTCTTGTGTGTGTGTGTGTGTGTGTGTGTGTGTGTGTGTGTGTGGCATCACTGCCCTGGTGGGAGTGGGAAGTCCAGTCTTGCTCCTGGAGAGCTGCTGCTGGATTTGAACCATCAGCCCTGCGGGCCGCAGTCCCGCACACCACCACTAGGCCACCGGGGCTCAGTCCTAACCTTTTTCATTCTTAAGGTTCTCAGTAGCTAATTCCTCAAAAGTGGGCCACCTCTTTTTGCTGCTATGATTGTCTACACATGAACCATTTCAGAATTTATGCATATATTTTAAAACATGAGGTAGGGTTAGGCTTCTGTTTGTCTTTGAGTGTCTAGAGGAAACCATGTCTTTGAGACGCTGGAAATAGAATTCGTACCTGGGTAGCTCAGGAAAAGCCTCTCTCTCCCACTATGGGCGAGTGTTCCAGACTATGACCAGCTACGGTTTGTTATGGCTGCGCATGCAAGGTTAAGTGCCTGTAATTCACCTGAGGAGAAAACATATTTATGATGCACAGTTGGCAAAATTCCCTCTGTAAAATTGGTTATCAAAATTTGAAGGTGGCTGAGCCCCGGTGGCGTAGCGATTGTGTGCGGGACTGCAGCCCACTGGGACGGAGTTTCAATTCCAGCAGCGGCTCCACAGGAGCAAAGGCTGGGCCTCCTACTCCCACCACCAGAGGGCAGGGATGCCAAAAAATACAAAAACAAACAAACAAACAAACAAAAAGAAACAGAATGAGGGAATATAATATGTTTAAAATCAAGAAAACTGGGGCTGAGCCCTAGTGGCGTAGTGGTTGTGCGTGGGACTGCGGCCCACTGGGATGGAGGTTCAAGTCCAGCTCCACGGAGCAAAGGCTGGGCCTCCTACTCCCACCACCTGAGGGCAGTGATGCCTAAAAAAAAAAAAAATCAAGAAAACTGTATGTCAGTGTTCTATCCTTTCGCAATACGTTATTTAACCTATATGCTGAGCAAATTATTAAGAAAGCTAGGCCATATGAAGAAGGTCGTATCAAGATTTGAGGAAGGCTTATTAACAATCTGGGCATGCTTGCTGAAAACTCAAGGATTGCAGTCTCCAATGTGGATTACGACTTAACGTAAAAAAAAAAAAAGCTTCTCATAACCTGACAGCTAGATAACATCGTGATTCAATGGGAAGAGATTGAAGCTTTCCAGGGTTTAATCTTGCTTGGCTCCATAATCGATACTCATGAAAACATCAGTCAGGAGTGAGCATGGGCATTGGGGAAATCTGCACGAGACCTTTTTTTTCTAAGTCATTTTATTGGGAACTCTTACAGATATCATAACATTTCATAGTTGAATCGCACTTAGCAGTACTGTGCAATTGCTACCACAATTTGCTTCAAAACATTTTCTTTCTTCTTGAACACCTTGATATCAGCTCTCCTACTCCCTCCTCCACTGTACCCCCTCCCCAGACACGATTCCTCCCCCTACCATGGTTTTATTTTTTCCATAGCTTTCACAATCCAATATACCCATTCACATGCAATTTTTGTTGTTTGAGCCCATCGAGTGGGTTGTGCAGTCATCAATGCAATCTGGATTGCATTGCATGTCCCGAGCCTTCTTAAATATACAAATGAACATGAAAATTTTAACATGATATTAATGAGGCAAAACAAATGAAGACATCAACATAAAACCACCGGCTATAACTCAATACCAAATACCATGATTTGTATGATCGGTAGTTATTACCGCAGCACTATTACTTCTATCACTTCCAGTTTTAGCAGCAGGGATCACTATGCTTCTCACAGACCAAAATCTAAGCACAACATTCTTTGATCATAATAGTAAGGATAGGGGGCTGAGCCCCGGTGGCGTAAGTGGTTGAGGGCAGGACTGCAGCCCGCGGGCTGGGCGGTTCAAACCCAGCGGCGGCTCTCAGGAGCGGCTGGGTAGCGCTGATGACCACCAGAAGCAGTGATGCCCACAAAACAACAACAACAACATAATAGTAAGGATAGGAAATATTAAAGAACTAGAAGAGAATTATGTAGCTCATCAGTGCCCTACTGTACCCTGGATTTATCATCCCTTCTGATTGGCCTGAGAGGAACTGTTCAATTGTCCTACATGTGGGTCTTGGGTCTCCACTGTACCCATGCCTCTTCATACCCTTGGCTGCTTGTTTTCAAAAATCTGGTACCTTTTCTTGAGGCCGCATGATCCCACAGGTTGCTGTGCTTCTTCCATGTGGGCTTTGTCGCTCCCCTTCCAGGCGATCGCTTATTTAACTACAAGCATTTGAAACCTTGGACACTATCTTTTACTAGCCAGGCACCATCAGTTTTCTTCACCATATTTGCTTGTGCACCCATTTTGTCTTCAGCAAACATGTCAGGGAAGTCTCATGAAATGCCACATGGTCAGAACAAATCATTCTTGTATTGAGGTCAGATTTGAGTAGAGGCCCAAAGTCCATTGGCTTTCTTGTTGTATATATACATTTAAACATATATTTCTTTTTTCCCTTGTTTCTCTTTTATTTCTCATGCCCCACTGGTTCATCCATCATAAGCCTCTCATTAACTCCTGTCCAATACAATTTTCTTGATCAAACACAACCAGAAAAGTTCCATCCTCCTCACCATCAACTTTAGAACACTTATTAGTCCCCTGTACCTGTCCTTACTGACTCACCGCTCACCTCCCCCCACCTCTTTCTCTCCCATGCCCCCAGGAACTGTTGGTCCAGTCTTTGTCTCCGTAAGATTGCCTGTCTTGGGCTGAGCCCCAGTGGCGTAGTGGTGAGTGTGGGACTGTGGTTCAAATCCAGCAGCAGCTCTCCAGGAGCAAGGTTGGGCCTCCCACTCCCACCAGGGGGTAGTGATGCCCACAAAAAAAAAAGATTGACTATTTGCCTGTCTTGTATAGATAAAACACCAAAAAAAAAAAAAGAAAGAAAGAAAGAGGAACATATAGTCATAAGTCTGCAGGTATCCTGACATTAAGCAGATGAATATCTCTCTTAATAGAAAGAAGGACATCAGCCTAGTCCCCATTTCATTCAGCGTTATATATTCTGGTCCCACTTACCTAACAACACATGCACTCTTTTAGTCTTCATCATGTGTGTCCTCCAAAAGGCACACAACCTAAAAGTCCCCATTGGTATTCCTGCAGTCAGGGACGGAGTTGTCTAGTACACACACACACACACACACACACACGTACACACACGTCATGCCTTTAGACTTTCAGTGGAGCCTCCTTTTGAGGAAACCCCAAGTTTCAGAAGGGGTTCCCAGTCAGAAGTCGACAATTGGGAATCTTTGTGGCTTTGCTCCTGATTTGCTCTTGGTTTGTCCGTGGGTTAGACCGGCCGCCCTCCCAGCACTGTATCCTCAGGGCCATTTCTCTGCAGCATTGTCATCTAGGGAGAGGGCCGCACATCTCAAGCTGAAGCTGAGCCCGCAGCCCTCTCTGGGAATGAGCTGCGCACCGAGCAGAAAAATCGCCCTCAAGGATGGGCACACCGTAATGAGGTCCACTCTTGCTTTCTTTCCTTCCTGTAGAGAAATAAACAACACCCTCCCCTTGTGGGTTTGCGCCCTGGCCACCCCTCTCCATCACTGTCCCTTTTCTTCCCCCACCCCTCCGTGGGTGTTAAAGGCATATGGGAGGGGGGGGGCATGCCTTTCAACACAGGTGCTCTCTGCATCTGTTTTTGATGATGTATGAATCATTGGCTTTGGTCTGACTCATGCCGGAATACCTGGTAGTCCCCCTGGGAATTGTTACTGTGTGCCTTTTCCCTGGGGCCCATTCCGACACGATCTCTTTTAAGTGTTGAAGGACAAAGACCTTGAACAGTAAGGTCCACCCGACCCGAATCACCGAGACTGAAGGATTGATGCATGGAATGAGGGTGTTGGCGGAGCATATTGAAAGTACCACCAACTACCAAAAGAACAAGCTGTCTTGGACGAACTGCCGGGTGCTCCTGAGAAGTGAGGATGGTGATATCGTGTCTGAGTTCTTTGGACACGGTATCAGAGGAGACCCGTTCCTGGAGAAGCACATGATGCTGGGTAAAGAGGAGGGACAGCCAAGAGAAGGACGCTCCTCGAGATGGCTCGATACCATGGCTGGACCAGTGAGCACAGACACAGCCGTGTGCAGATGGCCCAGGCCGGGCAGTGCCCTGTTCTGTTGTGCTTAAGCTCTCTCTGAGTGGGGGGCAACTTCATATTCTTAACAGGATGTAGCTGAACTTGTTACGATTAATTCAGCATCCTTACCAAAATAGAGTCTTCTTCAAGCATGGTTTTCTTTTTCAGATTTTTTTGTGTTCCTAAATAGTCTTAGAAAGTTTAAGATAGAGAATGCTATTTTGTTGCAGCTATTTTATAATTTTGGGTGCTATTGCAAATGGTAGCTTGCCATTTCTGGTTCATTGATGCTAGTAGAGACATAGTATTTCTGTTACTCTGAAGTACTTTTAGCATAAGTGCTGGCTTATCAGATGTTTTATTCTGTAGCTCTTGAAATAATCATATTTTTTTTCTCTTTGATCCCTAGAGGTGATCAGTTATATTGATGGCTTCCTCATTAAACCAGTCTCATACTCCAGTAATAAAACTCCTGATTGTTAAATTCAGCTAGGCAATTTTTTCATGTTCTAAAATTTTATTTTTTATCAGTCATTTATTGACTCATCAGCCATCAGGATTTCTCTTCTTTTCTCATCTTTCTTTGTCTCCTTTTGCAATCAAGACTTGACGCCCTTTCTTCTTGGCTGGAACAAGTGAACTTCTAAAAGGACCATCTGTTCCTGGAAGAATGGTCCTTAGAGACAACCTGGGGGAGACTTCGTCTCTCATCTGTGGACATGTTGTCATGGGGGACAGTCCCTGGAAAAGGACATTGTTCACAATAACGCCGAGGGTCCAGGAAAAAGAGGAAGAGCCTCTGGGCGACGAGTGGACACAGTGACTGCAACAGTGGGCCTATCACAACAGCTGTGACCACGGGGCAGGAGAGGGCAGTGCTTCCTTTCACGGTGCACAGGGTCACTGTGAGTAGAAATGGACTGTCCAGCAAAACACACACACACACACACACACACACACACACACCTGTTTCTGGAGAAGTTGGTGAAACTCACTGTAAAACCATCGAAGCTGAGGGCTTATTTCCCCTCTGGGGTGACATCTTTAATTTCTGTTCCATTTATTAATAAACATTCAGTTCTTTTTTTCCATTCTCTCTACTTTGGCATTTTATAATTTTTCCAAATGGATCTCTTCCATCTCGGTTATTAATTAGTCTGTAACGGACCATAATATAATTGTAGCTTCTCTCTCCGTTGTATCTGTAGCTAGCTCCTCGGATTTGATGATGCGATTTGATCACAGGCAATCCCCAAGTCCCACAGCCAAAACCCAGAGTTGAGAGCCAGCCCCTCCAAGGCCTCCCCTCTCCCTGCTGCCTCCCAGGGGGTGCCCGGGAGTGATGGGTGGCTCCAGGTCAATCCCAGCTCTAGACACTGGGTGTCTAGTGATTGGCTGGTGCTCTGCACCTCTCCCCCCTCCCAGCTTCTGGAACTGTTCTGCTGTGTGTGTGATACCTCCTCCCTAAGGTGCCCCGGTGTGTTGGGTAAGCGCTGGTCTCCTCATCGCAAGGTCGGAAAGCCTCTATAGCTTGCTTGAGTCAGACTCAAGTTGATGACAGTGGATTTAGGTGGGAGGCATTTCTGCCAGTGAGGCCCTCAGCCACCCATGCAGGCTGGTCAACCTCTCCACTCTTGGCTCTGGGTCTGGGCAAGTCTATGCCTAAAGATTTGGGGCATCTTCTCTGAGGGTCACATTGAGCTGCTGGGGCCTTCAGGGGGCTCTTTTCCGAGTCACGACCATAGCAGAAGACATCAGGATCCCAATCATGAACGACCGAACTGCCCCTCTGGACGGTCACTTCCCCAACTAGAAGCAACCAGGACCTACTGGCAGACCTACCTGGACTTCCAGCGCTGTGAGAAGGCAGTGACCCCCAAAGAGGGTGAGGTCTCTGTGCGTCAGAGGTAGCAGCGTGTGTCCGAGTCCCTCTGCCCCATCTCCTGGATGTCCCCTGGGACAACTGCAGGGGAGAAGCCATACTTCCTGGGAAGATCTGAACTGGCTCTCCTCACTTCTCTCCTGGGACCCTGACCCATGACTTCACACACAATAAAAAAACTCACCGGAGATGTGAAAAATAAAGAAAAAACAACAGACATTTCCCCCAGTCTCTACCACTTCCTCCTCTTGCTCCTCCTCCTCTTCACCCTCCTCCCCACCTCTAGCCCCAGAGTCCCCCCACGTCCTTCCTGCTCTGCCCTGGAGCATAGTGACCTGCCGCGCATGGTCTCAGCACTCCCCCTCCCCACAGCCCACCAGCAATGTTCAGCAAAACGTTTTTGTTTCGGGGAGGGTGGTGAGTGCCCCAGCTGGGCGAGATGGGGCCTGGAACAGGCTTCTTCTGGGGAGCCCCGACAGCTGTTTGCACCAATAGTCGAGCCCAGAGTCCCTCACCACTGAGCCATCCTACCCGACTCAGGGAGCGCGACCTCTCCCACTGACGGGCACCCACGCTGGGCCTCTGCTACGTGGCCGCTCCAGAAGCCGGCTCCTGGCTGGTGGCAGGCTGGCGAGGCCCTGCAGCGAGAGGGGACTGGTACTGAAGCATGGTTTGGGACCGGCATCTTCAAGTGATACGGCAGGAAGAGGAATAGGACTGTGGCCCTGAGACCAAGGAGGGTGTGTGTGTGTGTGTGTGTGTGTGTGTGTGTGTGTGTGTGTGTGTACCTGCTGGAGAATAAAGAGCTCTTTTGGTAAAACAAAACAAAACAGGGCTGAGCCCTGGTGGCGTAAGTGGTTGAGTGCAGAATTGCAGCCTGCAGGTTTGGTGGTTCAAATCTAGCGGCACTGGGTAGCTCCCACGACCACCAGAGGTAGTGATGCCCCCCCCCCCTCACACACAAACAAAACAAAACAAAAAAATGTTATTAGGGCTGAGCCCCAATGGTATAAGTGGTTGAATGCGGGACTGCGGCCCACAGGCTTGGTGGTTCAAATCCAGTGGTGGCTCTCAGGAGCAGCACTGGGTAACGCCCATGACCACAAGAGGCAGTGATGTCCCCCCCCACCAAAAAAAAGTGCATCAAAATTATTATTATTATTAATGTATTCCTATGTTCTGGTATACCTTTTTAATTTACTGTATATATATATATATTTTTGGGGGGGGCATCACTGCTCTCCGGTGGTGAGAGTAGGAGACCCAGCCCCACTGCTAGAATTGAACCTCTGTCCCAGTGGGCCGCAGTTCCGCGCACAACCACTACGCCACCGGGGCTCAGCCCTTAATTTACTGTATTAAAGATGCTTTAGTGTGTCTGGAAGTGTTCCATTAATTTTTTTTTTTTTTTAGGCATCACTGCCCTCAGGTGGTGGGAGTAGGAGGCCCAGCCTTTGCTCCTGGGAGCTGGAATTGAACCTCCAACCCAGTGGCCGCAGTCCCGCACACAACCACTATGCCACCGGGGCTCAGCCTAGGACTGTTAATTTTTTTTATGATAAAAAAAGTTCCCTGTATATTTATGCTAAGACAAATAGTGTACTTATACCTGTTTGACGTTCGGTATAGGTTTAAAGGCAACTTAAAGACAGACTTAGGAGTGAAGCTTGTTCATAATTTGGAAACTGCCTATATTTCTATCACCTGTTTTTCTTATTCTCTCTTATTAGAGATTTGTCATGTTTATTCAAAGCTAGCAAAGATATGTCATCCTTGGTATAACTAAAATTGCAATAAATGTAAATTTGATAAACCCACCAGTGAGAAGCTATCTAGATACTCAGTTTGGCCCTCAAAGTGAACTTAAAAAATAAGTGTCAGGGCTGAGCCCCGGTGGCGTAAGCAGTTGAGTGTGGGACTGCGGCCCGCGGGCTTGGCAGTTCAAATCCAGCAGCGACTCTCAGGAGTGGCACTGGGTAGTGCCCATGGCCACCAGAGACAGTGATGGCCCCCCAAAAAAATTATTAAAAAAAATAATAGTTCCAGGAGCTGAGCTCTGGTGGCATAGTGGTTGAGTGTGGGACTGTGGCCCACTGGGTTGGTGGTTCAAATCCAGCAGCAGCTCTCCAGGAGCAAGGCTGGGCCTCCCACTCCCATCAGAGGGCAGTGATTCCCCCCCAAAATAAAAATGAAAAACAGGGGCTGAACCCCAGTGGCGTAAGTGGTTGAGTGTGGGACTGCGACCTGTGGGCTTGGCGGTTCAAATGCAGCGGTGGCTCTCAGGAGCAGCACTGAGCGGCACCATAGGCAGTGATGCTCACAAAAAAAATTTTTTTAAAAAGAAAGAACATGGACAGGATATTAAAGTAAAAGGATATAAATCAATATTCAGGCTGACCATCCTCTGAACAAAAACACCAACTTTCCCCTCAGAACAAAACAAAGCAAAACAAAACAAAAAAAACCTGCTATCAGTTTCATATCAGACAAGTTCAAAGCTGAAATTCAAGACAAATGAATCACGGGGACCAACTATCCACATAAGGTTGATGTGAACTATCAGGAGGTCAGCCACGTGGAGATAAAGGAGTGGCTCATTAGGGATCTGAGACCCGCCTTCAGGACAAGGTTCAGAGGCAAAGTCACAGTGAGAGATATGAAATGGTAACAATCAGCATATATGTAGTCCCTAAAATCATGTCGCTGGATGGGAATGTTAAGGGAGTGCAGACCGGAAAGAGAAATTCAAAGAATAAACACAGGCCATGCTAACGTCTTGAGGTCAGGGAAATCAGGAGGAATCAGTAAAGATGTGCAAGAGGTGACCAGACAGATAGGAGGCAAATCAGGAGGCATGATGTCTTAAAAGCCATGTGGAGAAACTGTTTCAAAGAGTAATTAGCAATTTCAAAATTAAAAGTGAAAACAGAAAATTGGCCATTGGATGTTGAGGCTTTGGGAATCCTGTTAGGAATAAATTCAATGGTGGAATAGGGGCAAAAACCTCATCAGAGAAGATCAGGAGAGAAGTTAGTGTGAGAATCACAACTTTTTCAAGAAATTATTCTATCAAGAGAAGGAAAGAAATGAGGCAGTGGTTCTCAGAGGAAGCACGGCCCAAGAGAGAGGTGTAGTTTCATTTTTAATTGAGCAAAATACCATCATGTTAGAGAGGAAGAGTTGGATAAAACAGAGCGGGGAGAGAGAGTTACAGAGACAATGGCCTTGAATAGATGCGAGAAGATGAGATTCAGATTGCCAGTCAAGATCCTGGCATTAGAGAAGCGTCAGTCCGTCAGTCCGTCCCTGGGTAACGAGAGAGAAGGTGGACTACGTGGGACTAGATAGCGCTGAATGTCTGTGGAGCTCTGGAATGGTCGCTCCCATTTCTCAATGAATGCAGAAAGGAGCTAAGTCATCAGTCAAGAAAGAAGAAGGAAGAGAAGTTCTCAGAGATCTGAGGAGTCAGAGGAAAGTGCAGAATTGTCCTCCAGGAAAATTAAAGTGAACGAAGTGGGGAACTTGAAGTTAATAATTACTTACAGTAAGACGAGTCAGCAAGTTCAAATGTTTCTCTGAAACCATCTTCTGCTACCCTTGGACGGGTCTGGTGTCGGCAGAGATCATTGTATGTATGGTACTGACTTCTGGTTACAGCACGAGAGGAGAGGCTATGCAAGGGGGTGGTTATAATTATCCATCATGGAATTTAAGCTGGATGAGAAAGGATGTAAGGACAGGAAGGGGCGAGGGACGGAAGGAGGCACTAGAATCAGTGGCACAAAGCTTCCTACAGCAATCAAAGACGGTTGAGATTGGGATATTTTAGGGAGGGGGCTGAAAGACACCGTGCTAGGAACATGAGATTAGGAAGGAGCTATTCTTATGTGTGTGTGTGTGTGTGTGTGTGTCTGGATATGCGTATTTATTAAAACTGAAATCAACCCCATTGTAGTCCAGTCCGTCCAGAGTCCTGTGTGACAGAAGAGGCTTACTCCAAAGGATCCCTTTGGTTGTAATGGAAGCACATCCCCCGGCCTTTTTGCCATGGAGCCCCTGTACTTGTTTTTTGGTAAGGACAAGGTTAAGGTTATGTGACAGTTAAGGTTCATTGTTCCCACCTGACTGATAAACACATGTGGGATTAATTGAAGGGCAGAGAGATCAATGACTTGATGACCCTTGCCTTTCTAGTTCTCAGGTCTCTTGCTCTCTGTCAGTCAGACCAGTTGCGACTGCCTTAGCCAGTTCCCTGCTTCCGCTGCCAAGCTCTCTGTCTGTGAGACATCCCTGAGGAGAAGCCACATGGACCTACCCTGATGCAGCCCTGGGGGCTGGAGCAGCCGCATGGAGACCCCTGCCAGCGCCGAGATGCAGACACGCTCCCTGATTCGACTTCCCACCTGCCGTCGACATCATTGCGTGTGTTTTGTGAGTTTGAGGGGGACTTTGTAGATGGATGTCAAGCAGATGGGCCAGTGTCGAATTTAATGGACTTGGACTGGACTGGGTGGGGATGGTCCATGTTCAGCTCCCCTTTATATAAAACTCTCTCTTATAGACATATGAGTTTCTGTGGATTTGCTTCTTTAACCTACCCAGACTAACACAGGTGATGGCCAGGTTTCTAGAGGACTAAGTCACTAGAGGAGAAGAGATTATTTTTAAAAATGGAAAGCCACGGGCTGAGCCCCGGTGGCATAGTGGTTGTGCACGGGACTGCAGCCCACTGGGACGGAGGTTCAATTCCAGCAGTGGAGCTGGGCCTCCTACTCCCACCACCGGAGAGCAGTGATGCCCCCCAAAAATAAAAAAAAAAAAAAAAAAGGAAAGCCAGGCCGAGCCCTGGTGGCCTGGGGGTTGTGTGCGGGACTGCAGCCCACAGGGTTGACGGTTCAAATCCAGCAGCAGCTCTCCAGGATCAAGGCTGGACTTCCTACTCCCACCAGGGCAGTGATGCCAAAAAAAAAAAAAAAAGGAAAGCCAGGTGTTAACAAAGACCATTTACATGAATATTAACATTGCAGGGATTATGATAAAAGCAGTGGGTAGTGGCGGTGAGCAAAGAAGAGGTGGGATATGAAGTGGGCCGTCTATCTTCTAGGAGTCCTGGAGGGAGGTACAGCGGTGAAAGCACTCCGCTGCAAATGGAGAGATCCCATTTGGAACGCACCGGCAGCTCTGGGAAAAAGTTACCCTGAACTCTCCTTTTTCAATGATCGGCAGCCTGGGAACTCCTCTGGGGCAGCCCTCTTTCCCACAGTGCCATGTGGGCCGGAATATAGACTCAGCAACAGGCTTTGGGGTGAACAGGTAGTTGAATGACATGAGAAGTAAATGGGTATTATTAGGAAGCAGGAACAACTAACCTGGAAATAGCAGTAAGGTGGGAAGACGATGCCTCCTAATTTCCAGGCTGCAGGGGGAGGTGGGAGTTAAAAGAGGTGTCCTTTGAAAGCGCAGAAGCAGCTGGGGGCCACAGCGGATTAAGTATTAGGTTATTAACTGCGACCCAATGGTTCAAACCCCCAGCAGCTCCGTGACAGAAAGATGAGGGTATCTGCTCCCATAGAAAGGCGCCGTCTTGGGCTGAGCCCCGGTGGCATAATGGTTGAGTGCGGGACTGCGGCCCATTGGCTTGGTGGTTCAAATCCAGCAGCAGCTCTCCGGTAGCTCCCATGAATGGGTAGCTCCCATGACCACCAGAAGGCAGTGATGCCCTCCCCACCCCCCAAAAAACCAAGAAAGGCGCCGTCTCAGAAACCCAAGGTTGCAGTTCTACTCTGTTCTGTAGTCAATGCATGGGCGCAAGGGCAGCGAGTGAGAGGACCCTGCTATCAGGGTCAAGTCAGTTATTGCTTTACATAGTTTCAGATTATATTGTTATAAGCATCTGTTATAAGCATAAGTGTTATAATCACTGGTATCAGTGATTGCCCCATACCCTCTACCAGGGCTCCATGGAGGGCTTGTATTCATAGTCTGACAACGGAGGTGGTTCAACCTGAAGAACTACAGGCAGAATGGAAAAGCGAGGGGTAGAATAATCAATCTATGTACATGAAAATGAGAAAAATGATAATTTACTGACACATTGAAATACACTTTCAACATGCTTCTCTTTAACCTTACAGTCACTTGGGAATCTTCTTAAACCTGAAAACAAGACAAGAAAAGTATTCTTTTAATACAAATTACTTTTAAACACATTTGTGAGAATCGAGGTGATTCATAAGGAAAACAAGGGTCCTCTAGAACTCAAACTATTAACTAGTAAAGTCAGTATGCAACCAGCAAAAGTCACCTTGAAGAGGTAGGATGTTTCCCAGGAATTGACAATATTCATGTACTTAGAAGAAATGTGGCTCAAATATTGACTTATTTCTGGGGATAAACTTATCTATATTTTTCAAGTTTTCAGCAGCAAATATGCAGAAAGCTACACATTATTTGAATGGAATTTCACAGGAAAATAATCTCATGAACTTGTGCAGAGAATGAGGAAACTTCAAAAATTTCAAGAAAAAATCCTGTTGTCTTTGGTCCAGTTCTTCTTCTTCTTCTTTTTTTTTGATCATTCTTTTTTCTTTTTAATCATTTTATTGGGGGCTTGTACCAGGCTAATCACACCCCATCCATCCATCCATGTGTCAAGCTCATTGTACATATGTTGCATTGCAATCATCTTTCTTTTTAACTGACCGCCATCACAATTTTCAAAACATTTTCTTTCTACGTGAGCCCTTTGTATCAGTTCCTCATTTCTCCTTCCCTCCCTCATGAACCCTTCATAATTGATAAATTACTATTATTATTGTGAATTCACTTTGGCTGCATTTTATAGATGCACATCCCCTTGAAATTCCTGAGCTTTGGAGGACAAATCAAGGGACGAAAACTGAGCAGCCATGTGTGTTCTGGACGTACACCTAAATGGTGAAGCGTGGTGTTCTATTTTTTTTGGGGGGGCATCACTGCTCTCCAGCGGTGGGAGTAGGAGGCCCAGCCCCACTGCTGGAATTGAACCTCCATCCCAGTGGACCACAGTCCCGTGCACAACCACGATGCCACCGGGGCTCAGCCCGGTGTTCTATTTTTTTTTTAAATCATTTTATTGGGGGCTCATCCAATTCTAGTCATGATCAATACATACATCAGCTGTATGCAGTCCACATTTGCACATTTGTTGCCATCATCATTCTTGAAATATCCTCCTTCCACTTAGGCTCCCAGTATCAGCTACCCTTATTCCCCCTCCTTCCCCACTCCTCCTCCCTCATGTATACATTATTTTTCCATGTTTTACACTGCCAGATGTCTCCTTTCACCCACTTTCCCATTGACTAGTTGTTCTATTTTTCTACGCGTCTTTGAATCCCCCTCAACTGCGGTGTAGTAGGATTTGCAATGTTGAAGACTATCCCTGCTTCTATCGATAGAAGAGTTCAATAGATAAATTAAATAGTTGAATCAATTATGATACATCTATCTGTACAGCGAATATCATGCAACCAGTACAAGTGGGCATTTCAAAGATAAGACATTAAGTGAAAAAGAAAGCAGATTAAAAAAAACAACGTGTTGGGCTGAGCCCCGGTGGCGTAAGTGGTTGAGCGCGGGACTGCGGCCTGTGGGTTTGGCGGTTCACATCCAGCGGCGGCTCTCAGGAGCAGCACTGGGAAGCGCCCATGACCACCACAGGGCAGTGATACTCCCCAAAACAACAAGAACAACAACGTGTCTGACATATGAGTCCGTTTTCACAATAACAACAATAACAAAAACAGGAGCATGAGATTTTTCTGAAAAGCAGATGCCATGTACTGCCACGGGGACTGTGAGGTGGTACAACCGGTGTGGAGGGTCCTCACACAAAGACAAAAGTTCCATATGACCCAACAATCTAGAGAAACACGAACGGCAACGGGAATAACTATCTGCTGCTCACAATAGCCCAAGGTGGAAACAACTGGCGTGCACATCAGTGGAAGAGTGGACACATCACCTTTGGGGCATTGGAATACCATGCAGCCTCCAAGAGTGCCGATGGGTCCGCAAAGCACGTCATGACGTGGATGAGCCTGGAGGACATGACGCTGAGCTAAAATTTGTCAGCCACACGAGGGCAAAGACTGCATGAAGCCGTTCTCTAAAAAGCCAGTAACAGATTTTCTCTGGAAAACAAATGTTCTCTGAGAGTTACCATGGGTAGGAGAAGCAGGATGGAGGAGACTCTGTGGGCTAGAGGGTAAACAAGAGTTAACTGAGAGAGGAAGTCAATCTACAATCAGACGGAACTTAGGAGACAGCTAGAGAGGTGAAGGGAGACACTGGTAAGAGTTAAAGACAGCAGAGACAAATAATGCTACATACACCATCCTGCAACAGTGGGGCTCTGGGAGTGGCCGCTTGGATAAATACTCAGGATATGCAGTGTGGAAGGGAGAGTTGGAATACACTCACAAAGGCTTGACACAAGGTATTTGGTGGGTTTTTTTTTGGGGGGGGTATCACTGCCAATTGGGAGTGGGAGGCCCAGCCTTGCTCCTGGAGAGCTGCTGCTGGATTTGAACCACCAAGCCAATGCACCCAACCACTACGCCACCGGGGCTCAGCCCCAACACAAGGTATTTGTACATTTGTAAATGTGTCAGTGAATGTGGTCTGGTATACAAGGGCTCATGGGGGAGTGGGGAGTGGAGAGGGAGGGGAGAAATGAGAAACAGATACCCGGGGCTCAAGTAGAAAGCAAGTGTTTTGAGAACGATGAGGAAAACAAATGTACAAAAGTGCTGCACACAATGGATGCATACATGGATTGTGATAAGGGTTGTAAGAGTCCCCAATAAAGTGAGTTAATAAAATATTAATTAATTAAAAAATACAGGGGGGGTGGCGCTGAGCCCCGGTGGTGTAGTGGTTGTGCGCGGGACTGTGGCCCACTGGGATGGAGGTTCAATTCCAGCTCCCAGGAGCAAAGGCTGGGCCTCTACTCCCACCACCTGAGGGCAGTGATGCCTAAAAAAAAAATACAGGGGGTAAAGTTATGAAAATATCTTAGACATAATCAAACATCTGGATAGAATGAGTTGCTGTTTCTGGGAGTCCAGGATCTTAGTTTCCAGGGACACTAAGATCAACTGGCATAACATGATTCATACAGACAGTGTGCTATACCCTATTGTGGTAAGTAGTGACAAGGATTTTAAAAACTCAAGAGAAGCCATAGAAGGTACAACTATTCATCTCTTCTCACTGGAAGGAAAAATACATGATGCAAATTGAAAGAAATTGAAAGATACCTAGGTGGGAACAATTAGTTTACTGAGTTAATGGGTGTAGAAACATCAGTCACCACAACCCTGAGACCAGAGGAACTAGAAGGTGCCCAATGATCTGCATCTCTGAAAAGGATCCTGGATATAGTGAGAGAAAAATGGGCACCAGAATCCCAAATTATAAAAGAGACAAAGCTGATTGAGTGACTAGGTGGGATTCTTAAGCCTGTGGCCCATAACCATCCTTCAGGTCTGAACTGAACTCAACTCCCTGTGAGAATAATCAACCATGGGGGCGGAAAAGGGCAGCCTTTACCGAAGTACGGAGGGGCGGGGAGGGGGGCTTAGGAAAGCAGGCAGAATGGAAACAGAAGCCCCCACCGAGGGGATTGAGATGAATGCCCTGAAAGAAAGCACGCATACATCGCTGCATGGAAAACTGATGGTCTGCTCTGTCAACCTTCACAATAAAAAAGTTAAATAATAAAAAAGAAGTAGATGCCAAAAAGTTAGCAGTGTTCTTCTCCCTGAATGTGTTGGGTCAGACATGCTTTCCTCTCGGTTGTCTGACCCACCATTTGCCTGTCCGTTCGTCGTCCTGTGATGGGGGCTCTGAGTGGTGCTGGGCTGTGATGCTGGCGGCTCTGTCCCTGGTATTTCAAAAGACCAGCAAGGGCGGGCTAGGTCAGTGGGCCTCAGTGGAGCTGGCGGGCTAAGGACAGAACAGGCTGTTCAAGTCAGAGGAATCAGTCAGGGAAAAACCCTGTGAGTAGCATCAAAACCTAATAAAAGGAAGCAGAACATTGTCAGAGATAGTGCCAGCAGACCCACCCTCAGGTGCGAAGGCTGTCGAAGATAGGCCAGAAGGAGAGCGGCTTTCACAAAGCAGAACTGGGACCATAAAGGCTCAGGCGGAGTGCAGCCTGTGGGACCTGCCTTTGCTAGTGAGACACAACTCAACAGGAGGAAAAACAGCTGTAAGCATCATTCATAAATGGAACTTGGAACGCACAAAGTAGGAATCTAGGAAACTTGGGAGGACACCAAAAGTAAAACGAAACAATGTCAATATCAATATTCTAGGTATTTGTGATCTGAAATGGACTGGTATTGGCCGTTATGAATTTAAAAATCATATGGTTTACTCTGCTGGGAATGACACACTCCAGAGGAATGACTTTATATTCGTCATGAAAAGGAACGTTTTAAGATTTATTGTGATGTACAAAGCTGCTTGTGATAAGAGAAGGTCTATCCACGTACAAGGAAATCCAGTTTATATAGCCGTGATGTAAATTTGTGCACTGACCACCAAGGGTAGTGAAGAAGTTGAAGAATTCTACATCTATAATTTGAGGTTGACCAAATATGTGATCAAGATGCATTGAGGGCTGGGCCCCGGTGGCGTCGTGGTTGTGCGCGGGACTGCGGCCCACTGGGACGAAGGTTCAATTCCAGCAGTGGGGCTGGGCCTCCTACTCCCACCGCCAGAGAGCAGTGATGCCCACCAAAAAAAAAAAAAAGATGCATTGATAATTACTGGTGATGGAATGCAAAAGTCAGAAACAGAGAAAGGAGCAGTCATGTGGTCTTGGTGATAGAAATAAAGGTGGAGATTGCATGATCACGTTTCAAAACCAACAACTTCTTCATCCCAGATCCCTTCATCAGCCATTTAAAATGGAAGCAGCAGTCAAGAGGCCAAATGATGAAGTGCATTAGTTAAATCTGTCGCACAAAACCTCTTTGGAGGGGCTGAGCCCCGGTGGCATAGTGGTTGTGCGCGGGACTGCGGCCCACTGGGACGGAGGTTCAATTCCAGCAGTGGGGCTGGGCCCCCTACTCCCACCACCGGAGGGCAGTGATGCCCAAAAAAAAAAAAATCTCTTTGGAGTATTGAAAAGCAAGGATGTTATTTTGAGGACTACGGTGCATGTGAACCAAACCTTGGTATTTTCCACCCCCTCATGCATGTGAAAATTGAACGTTGAATGAAGAGGATCAAAGAACAATTAATGCATTTGGACTACTGTGTAGGTGAAGAAGATCGAACGTACCACGGACTAGCGACAGAACAGACAGATCTGTCTGGGAAAAAGTAAGGCCATAGTGCTCTGCAGAGGTAATGATGGTGAGACTGCATCTCAAGTACTGTTGAGGGCCATCCCTGAAGAAGGACATCATGCTTGGTAAAGTGGAGGGGCAACGAAAAAGAGGAAGGTCCTGCTTCTCAGGTGCTATTCCCTCCCTCACTAACCATGCCAGCACCCTCTCTCACCCTTGCAACTTCCTCTGTGCAGAAAGAGACGTGGAGACAACGTGCAATTCTGATCGGTATTGTCTTTTGTAAGCCCCTAACCATTTCCTCACTCCTCACTTGAAGACCGCTTTGGGGACAGGAACAAATTGATTGAGTCATTCAAGTTTGAAAAAGAAAATGCAAAAGGTCTCCTGGGACAGGCAAGGTGCCAGACCTCTGCGGGTACAAGGAAAGACAGGACCAAGTGCCCTTTCTCACGGAGCTGATGACCTAAGGAGACAGCAGTGGCAGAAAGACTTAAGAAAACATGCCGTCAATCGAACAGCAGCGTCATCCGTATAGTGTAGACAATCGCCATGTTTCCCAAGTGGTACTGGAACGAGGGGTGTGCAAAAGCAGAGATCGACATTCCATCCTGCCTTGCGGGTTTTTAGGTAAAAATTCATAATGGTCAGTAGGGTGCTGAATACTTTTTTTTTTCTTTCAGAAAAGGGGACGGTAGGCCATAGATGTCTGGGAGGCAGAAATAAGAACAGTAACACTTCACATATGTTTACACCCAAACATAGGTGTGCACTTCTATATATAGTGCTTTGTACAAATAGCCATCCTATTTTCAGATTTAAACCTCACGGCCGTTCTGGAGAGGTAGGGTGAGCAATACAGATAAGAAGTTCTTCAAGATGTTGGGGGCGGGGGGGCGGGGGGCGGGTTGGCAAAGATAATGGGATTTCCCCCAAGAACTTTCCGAAGGCCCTTGGTGTTGTCGAAAATGGAGAGTGGGGAGGCTGCATAATGAAGTGATTACAAACCCAATTGGCCCTCGCTAGGAGAGCATTCATTCCAAGAGGCAAAGGCAGTCCAGGGCAGGGTCGGAGAAGTGATTGTTTAAGCTGAGACCTAGTGATAGTAGAAATAACTTCACCCTGCCCACCACCACGCTAAGTAAGTCTCACCCTCTGACAAGGGCGGAGGCGCCTC